>JAADXI010000460.1:0-21298 GCA_023337615.1 Pythium brachiatum | reverse complement strand
GCGCAGGGGTGACTGGTGCTGGCGTGACTGGCGCCGGCGTGACTGGCGCAGGGGTGACTGGCGCCGGTGCTTCAGTTTCTGGCTTGAACGTCAAGTTATCGCACGGGTTTGCGGCAGGTCCCGCCTCCGGAAAGCCCACTGTTTCCTGCGACGAGGGCTTCTCTGTTACGAGTGGATACTTTACGCAAGGCTTCTTTGTCGTGGGCGCTGGTGTAGGAGCCGGTGTCGGCGCATCCGTCGGAGCAGGAGTCGGTGGCACAGTCTCCGTCTCCTTTTTGTTCGTCAGAGGCGTGCACGGCGTCTTTGCCGGCGGCGGCGCATCGGTTGCCTTATCAGCCTCCATCGGTGGTGCGGTTGTCGCTTGCTCACTCGCTTCCGTTGGCGGTACGGTTGGCTTTTCCGTCTCTGGGACCAACGTGAACGTGGGGCATGGCGTGGGGGGCGTCGTCGCGGCTGGCGTTGGGGCTGGCGTCGGCGTGTCCGTTGTTGTGTCAGGCGCCGCAGTAGCATTCTCTTGAGGACCTGACAAGTTTGTTGCAGCCGGTGTTGGGCCTGGGGTGGCTGCTGTCGTTGCAGTCGTGGATACTGGCGTCGGCGCTGGAGTTGTGGAGGCTGGAGTAGGAGCGGGAGTCGAGGCTGGCGTCGTGGAGGCTGGAGTCGGTGCTGGAGTCGGCGCTGCCGTTGCCGGTCCATACACCGGAGGTGAAGTCGTGGCATCCTTCATTGGAATCACCGGGCACGGGGTGTCGTCTCCCTCCCCATTCTGGTCATCCCCTGGCGCCGCTTCTTGGACACCCGTTACCACCGGTGTAGGAGTGGGCGTGCTCACATTGGTCGGTGTAGGAGTAGGAGCTGGCGCACTGGAGTTGGTTGGTGCTGGCGTCGCATACACGTTGGTCGCATTCGTTGGAGCAGGCGTCGGGTAAGCGTTCGTGGCATTCGTAGGGGCAGCCGTCGCATTCGCGTTGGTGCCGTACGCTGGAGCCGCCGTCGTCGGGCATGGCGGCGGAGCTGTGGTCGCTTCGACCTGTCCTCCCTCATACGCTGGCTTCGTCGTCACCTCTTCGTCGAGCGTCTGCGTCTGCTGGGACTCGCCTGAAAGAGTTTCTTCAGTTCCCGTTGTGGAAAGATCGTGCTGGTTCGTGATCGAGTTGTCCGACGTGAGAAAGTCGTTGTTTCCCAGCGCTTCGGCACTCGTGAGCACCGCCGTGCTGAAGAGCAGTGCGAGTGTGATCAGTCGCTTGGCGTTGAGCATCGTCGCTAGCTGGTGGTAGTAGTAGTTGGGGTGGGAGTGTTGACCGTGAGGCTGTGCACTGGTGGTCTTCCGAGTAAAAGACCGAATGATCTCCTCCACTCCACCCAAAGCCGCGCTGCCATCTCCCTCTCCAGCTCGCTACCTCGCTCGGTTCCCTATTCGCTGGACGATCGATGATCACCCTTGGAGCTGCTCGCTTCTGCCAGGTCAGCGCAGTACGAAGGCAGCTAGTTCCCTGTCCGTTTGCGATCGTGGTGAAGCTGGGCCTACGTCACAAAATCCAAAAATGGGACGCGTCGTTTTGCACATAAACGAGCCATTTGTGCACTTTTGTTCGGTGCCGTGTGCGCGAATGTTCCTGGCCGGTGGGATCGTGCAGACCAAAGCCGACAGCACCAGTCACGCGTAATGCACCTAATGCACCTACTTGGTGTGCCCAGTTTGCCTGAACGGTCACGGCGTCCGACGAGAAGCGGCCATGATCCCATGCTGAGTGGCATCCACTGGCCATTCGCAGGAGGAAGTCGGCGAGAAACCGGGCGCAACGTCGAGCGAACCGAACGCGCAGCTTCCGGCCACTCTCTGCCGACTCCTTGGTTGGGACTTGGCGAGTCTGGGATGCTGGGCACCGAAGCTGACCACGCTTCTCCAGCACAGTCACACCAACGAGCTGCTGCACTAGGGATCTCTCCGAGGTTCTTCCAAATGATTTGGCGAGAATTCAGGGCTCACTCACAACTCTTGAAATCGCCTCTTGGCTGATACTTGTACCCGATCTTCTCCTCATCAAGAGACTTCTCTCCACCATGAACATGGTACTTTGCTGCTTGCCTCTAGTGGCTGCGTTTCTGCTGAGCTCAGTTCAAGCCGAAGGTGCCGACTACGATATCCGATGCCCGCTAGTCGGCCCAACGCCACCGGCGGCATGTGATGGGAGCGACAGCGTGTGGTTCCCCGTCAGTGTTGAAGGCAGTAAAACCTTCTGCGCGCTTGGGCCGGAAGTGTGCGTTGCGGACATTTTCGCGGCGTGTCCGGGGCCTTCGGCTGGTCTGCCGTACGGCTCCAAGTGCTCCCAGCTCAAGACCGACGTGTACGGCTGCGTGCCTAAGACCTCGTGCACGGACGGAGACTTCGATGCTGATACGAGTGATGCAGCCTGTGAGCGTGGCTGCTCGATCGACACTTCGATTCCGAAGAAATGCGACGGATCGAATGGCTGGACGCCTGTGAGCGTGGTCAACTCGAGCACGTTCTGTACGTCGGGAGCTGTTTGCGTTGCGGATGCACAGAATGCGTGCCCAGGGCCGCAGCCGGGGCTGCCGTTTGGCTCGTCGTGTGTGAAGATCCCGTCGGGTGTCTTTGGCTGTGTCAGAAACCAGCAGTGCCAGACAGCGTGTTCCAACACGACAATTCTCCCAACGACAGCAGTTCCGGTGACCCCAGCGCCAACGACACCGGTCCCAGGGACCCCAGCATCAACGACACCACTCCCAATGAGCCCCGTTCCCACCACCGCACCGCCGACCCCCGCTCCAACGACCTTGATACCCTCGACATCGGCTCCGACGATCGTGGCGCCACCTTCCCCAGCTCCAACGACCGCGTTGGCAGCTCCGACCACCACACCAGAACCCACGCCGACGGCCACGCCAACGACGCCGACACCTCAAACAACAACGGTTACTCCTTTGACGACTCCACCAACTGTAGACGCCTCAGCAGACGATCTCACGGCCACCGTCGCGCCAGATCTCGTGGACAGCAACACAGATCTTCTCCCGATACCCGACCCGAACGCGTTTACCACTGGCGGCGATCTTCCGACGTCTTCTTTGTAATCCTCCGAATCTTGCATCACGCCGGCTCAGTCTTCTTGAGGAGCAGAGTCCCAACGGTGTCTTTTAATAAAGGCCGCGTAGCGCGTTCATACTTGGCAGTGATCGCGTAGATACATTTGCAGTTGATAATTCCACGTCGTACATTTTCTGACAGTGTCTTCGCGCTCATGTTCACACGCGTGGCGGATACCGATGGCCCTGGAACGTGAGCTCATCGCCGGTCTTCGCCTTGAGCTGTTGCGCCGTTTTCTCGCAATGCTGTGTGACAGCGTCCATGCGCTCGTGGATCTACATACAAGCATTTCCCCAATTAGCAAAGCGTGAAAGCAGTGACATCGACAATCAACGTACCCAATGGACAAAGTCTGCCGCCGACAAGCTGATCGCGTTGGGCGGGACCTCGATCTGGTGCATCAGCAAGTAGCTCCAGTCCGCGGGCGTAAGGCGTGACGATGGCTTGAGCTCGTCCAGCTCCTCATACTCCCCAAGCACGTGCTTGAGCTTCTCGCGCATCATCACCATATCCACCACAGCTTCCCATTGCTCCAGTGCGTGGGCAAAGGTGTCGCCATCGCTCAGGTCGGCGTACTTTTCCAGCATCATCAGCCGATTCGAGAACGGGAACTCAAGCGCTCGCCAAATATCTTCGAGTCGATGCTGCAGCACTTGCGCGTTCGCCGTGAAGTGGATATTCGCGAACATGCCACTGTTGGAGCCACTCGCACTGCTGCTGAAACTCATACGGTTGCTGAGGTGGCTGCCTCGAGGTCCCCGCACGGCCGAGCTGACTCTCCGCGTCGCTGCACTTGAAGTTCGATGCCCACGAGATCCCTTTCTCTTCTTCGCCTTCTTGCTCTTGGTCTTAGCGCGAGGCTCCGCACTCGAGTTGGAATGAGCTCCTCCTGCCTTGGAAATCACACTGAACGAACTGCGCGCAGACGACACGGACGACCGTATTGACCGCGCGTCGTCCTCACTCACACCATCGCTATCGTCCTCGTCCTCCTCGTCGTCATCAACATCTTCATCATCTTCGTCCACGACGCCCATCTCGTCTCTGCGCTCACTCGCATCAACGTCACTGTCGTCATCTTCACACTGACTGCCTTTGCCATCGTCGTGGGCTTCTCCAGTTTCCAATTGGCTCATGCGCTGTGGGTTGAGCCACGCCCACGTTTGCGCGGAGCTACGGCGCTCTTCAATACGTGCGTTGGAAAAGTGGCCGAGCGTCGTCAAGTCCATGAACGCCGGTGCTCCAATCCGCGAATCGCCGCGGAGGCGAGAGTGGTGGCGGACGCTCTTGCTGTGGCTCAGTAGCCCGGGAAGCTTCTTCTCGACAAAGGACTTGCGCCTTTCCTCGAGTGGGTGAGCTGCAGGATTCGAGAGAGTGTGAAGTCCGATAGCTGGAACGGCAAGACCAGGAGCGGAGGCTGACGAGACCATTCGTTCGTCTCCATCCAACGGTAGTTGGCCCTCCGGGCCTCTGAGAGCGGCCACACCTTGTTGCCTCCGTGAGCTTCCTTCACTCGTGGCAGCGCGCCTGGTAGACGAAGCAGGAATTGATAACGTGGTGTTTCCCCGTGAGCCAGCCGTGGACGCACGTATTCGTGCGGCAATCGCATTCCTGTCCGCGTTGAGCCGCTTGCTGTGGATCTTGTCCTGGAGCTTCTGGTACTCTAGGTCGGCCTTCTTCCTCTTGTCGGCGTTGGTCTCATTCAACTGGAGCTGGCGTAGGCGTCCCTCTTCCTCTCTCAATCGTGATGTCGCGGTGTCACGACGGTGGCGTAAGCGCTGCAGCAATGCTACAGGGAAGACCAGTAAAGCCTCTACTACTGGCTCACTTTCGAAATGCTTG
Source organism: Pythium brachiatum (assembly GCA_023337615.1). NCBI lineage: Eukaryota > Oomycota > Peronosporomycetes > Pythiales > Pythiaceae > Pythium > Pythium brachiatum. The sequence goes on along the minus strand of JAADXI010000460.1, from coordinate 16,350 downwards.
GTCGAGTCCCAACGCCAGCGCGCACAACGTTCCACGAGCTCCTGAGTAACGCGCCGAGCGATGGCTTGGTAACTGCTCGATCGCTCGGCCCATTCTTCAGCGACTGTCAGGAACCGTCCGCCACCACTTGCATTCGCTGACGCTTCATCCACGTTTCCATCACCGACGACGCCGCGACTAGAAAAAGAGTCCAACGACTCAACTGGTGGAGGTGCCGTCTCTCCGAGAACACTGAGAGTCTGAAGCACCTGCGCGATATGCGGATGCCGTGCCGCCCAGTCCTCTGTAGTCGTGGACACTGGAGCCGCGGAGTTGATCGTAGCAGTGATACTGCCCCCCTCTGCGTCGCCAAACGAACCTGCTTCATGGTCTACCTGGTTGGAGACATGCTTTGGACGTTGTTGCGGCCTTTTCATCGGTGAGAGAGTTCGCTTCTTGTGGGCAACAGGGACGCCTGGCCGTCGTTTCAGCGCGGAGCTCTGAGTCGTACGTTGTAGGTGGTTCATCGCCATGGACCGTGCGGCTTCCCGCGTGGTCTCAGCGTTGGTGGCGAGCAACTGGTTGGCCTCGCGCTGCTTCTGAGCGAGTAACTCGTTCAGTTTGCCTTCCATTTGGCTCAAATTTTTCTGACAGTCGTCATCGCCACCGCCCAGTACTTCTTTCATCGCGTCGTCTCGTATCTTCTCCAGCTTGCAGCGCTTCTGGAGCTCCACAAGACACAGCGCCTGGGCGCGCTGGTAGTTGGCGGCCGAGTCGAAGATGCCATTCGCGTCCAGTTCCTCCTTGAGCTGCACGAAATGCTCGCCCACTTGGAATGTGATGGTCTGGATCTTCTCCTGCATCTTGAGCATCACTTTCTCCTTTTCTTCTATGGTCAAGTGGTGTAAATTTTTCTCCAGCGGGTCCACGAACAGCGCACTTGAGCTCATTTTGGCCTCGAACTCGCGCATTTTGTGGCCCAGAATGACATCGGGCAGGTGCATTTTCTCCTTTGCCATCAAACCACCGGCTTGTGCTGCTTGTATCTGCGATTCTCGCCGTCGGCTTGTACTTGGAGGCGCCTTCCGATCACCTGCTGATAGTGGAGGGTTGGTGTGAGCCGGTTGCTGGTGCTGGTGGTCTTTGTCCTCGCCAGACAGCGACAGAATGGACGCGTTTGCCGTGAATATAGAGACTCCTGCAGTCGCACACACACAACCCAGCGGCCATTAGTTCTACAGCTACAACAATCCCATCACCACACCAATCCACTCACCGTCTTTCTCAGCAGCAGCTCGACGCTGTGCCTTGGTTATCCTCTCTCGCAGCTTAGACGGAAGCCGCAGTGGCTCCAGTTCTTGGTACATGCGCGTGTCCAACTGAAGCGCGCGGGACTTGCTGGTGTCTGCACCCTCCGACAGCACAGCCGCGGACGCATCGAAGCCGCCCAGCGCCAGTGTAGAACCGTGATGCTTGGTAGAGAGCATAGCGAGTCGACAGGAGATGCACTGGCTGTCGAGACACAATCAATCGAGTACTTCGTAGTAAAGCGACCGGAGTAGGCAGGCACCTGTCCAAATATACACATGAGTCCAACTGGAGGTGCTTGTGGGCCCCCCAAACACGATTATACGACGCTTTATTCGAACCTGCTTGCATTCTGGAGGAGACCACACAGCCGTAGTTGAAGAGCTCAATATACGCGGCCTTTCTCGCCTTGGCTGTCAAAGCTGCTGCTTGTCCTGTTGCAATTGCGCGACGATCGCTGGAATCGAAAGCCGCAGCATGGTCACATGCTCCGGCGTCACGACCTCTTGCAGACTCAGCTGTGACCTCTCTGTGGCTGTCTCGCAGTGCTGGCGCGTGAGGAGCTCGGCCACAGCGAGCACGTACACGCCACAGTCGTAGCCGTTGCGCTGCTGCGGCGGATCGCGTGCGTTCGTAAACACCGCGTTTGTCCATTGGGGCGCGTTCTCCACACCCGATGCACTCAGTAGCTGCAGGAACGTCTTCGCGATTCGCTTAGCGGCGTTCGTATTGTGGCCGGCACTAGAGTCGTAATGCACGAAGCGCTGGTCTTGGGACACAAGCAGCGACCAGTGGCTGCTCTCGCCGTCGAACGACTGGTTGTCGTTCACGGGGATGAGACACAGTGACTTGTGGGCGATCTGCAGTCCGTGGCCGAGCTCCGCGTACTCGTCGTCGTCGTCGCACTGCAGCATCATGCAGGAAACGACCGCTGGATCCATGAGCAGCACATCGCTGTCTGGGGGGTTTGCATCATCTCCTGCGGCGGCGACTGAAGGTAGACATACAGTGTGGTATATGAACGTGAAGTAGAAGTTGATGGCATTGTCGTTGAGCCACTGGTTGCTTCTGAACAGCGCGACATCCGTGTCATAGAGCTGCACATCGTGGTAGTTGAGCACTTGAGTCGGCATTTTCGTCGATGGCGAGAATGCGGGGATGTCACTATTCCTGCACAGCACTACCTCATTAGAGTGACTACAGTCGTCACTCAATCAAACGTTGGTTATTTCTATAGACGCAATGAAACGTTAGAAACTGAGGGGGTGAGGGCGTCCAATTGCGATCCAAAAAGCTCTCGAGAGGAAGGTTCAAGAAGAGAGCGAAGCAGCAAAGAGCAAGCAATCGAGACGACACGATGTCGCTCTTCCCTACGTCCTACGGCAACGTCTTCGGCGGCAACAACACCACTGGCCGCGTACGTGTATGCGCTGATCGCTAGGCTATTGATTGGTGTGCTTACCGTGGATTTTGGTGGTATCTAGAATGAGTTGGTGGCGTTTAATGCCGGCAAAATGACCGTGCGGCCGACGACGAACGGCAAGTTCATGATCACGCCAGAGCTCAAGAAGGGCAAGGTGTGTCTCTCGCGTGGCGATGACCAACTTCTCCACTTCCAGTGGGTCGACCGCCAGACCGGCGCGAGTCCAGAGGTGCGTTTACGGATCCGCAATGGCATCGTTGGTGTTCCGAACCGTGACTGATGGAACGTTTTGATGGGTTATGAGCAGGATTTTATCATTTTCCCGGATGACGCGACGTTTATCCGCGCCCACACGGGCCGCGACACCGACCGCGTGTACATTTTGCAGTACAAGAACTCGTCGCGCCGCTTTTTCTTCTGGATGCAGCACCAGGACAGCGCGCGCGACGAAGAGATCGTGAAGAAGGTGAACGATTTCATGAATAATGCGCAGCCAGCGGGCGGAAGCGAGCCGGCCGGTCGTAGCGGTGGTGCCGGCAACGTCCAGTTGGACCACAACGCGATCATGCAGATGCTCGGGTAAGTCCAACGAGTGCTCTGTGAGAAAGGCGGCAAGTACTGACTGATGGATGGGATTTTCTTAGCGCGATGGGAGCTGGTGGCGAGCAGGGCCGTGGCGGCGCGGCAGCGAACTCGAACGTCCAGGTGTCGGACCTGCAGAACATTTTGCAGAACATGGGACTGCCCGCTTCACAGGCGGCGTCGTCCCCCGCGACCTCGGCGGCGTCGTCTTCGCAGCTCAGTGCCGGTGCCAGTTCGGCGGCGGCGACCACGGCATCGACCCACGAGCAGGACGTCGGCATGGAGGTGGACGAGATGACGGAGGATGAGCTGCTGCGTCTTGCGATTGAAGAGAGCATGCGCGACGTCCAGCAGCCAGACGCAGGTAACAACGAAGACGAGGCATCGCGAGGACCGGACGGTGGCAGCAACAGCGGCGGCAATGGTGGAAACGCGTCATCTTAGATGCTCAAGATCTACGACTTTTGGTTCCGACCCGCTCCTGCGTGAAGGTGATGATGCTTACAATGGCCCGCGCTGTCGTGACGACTAGCTGGAAGAACGATCGCTGAACGCTTTGTGCTTTGGTATGGTAGGAATGAAAGTGAGAAAGAGAGGAAATCTGGAAATGCAATTTCGCTATTCTGTCCACTGCTGCTGCCTCCTGTGAGTGGAGCTCTGTGATCCGATCGATGGTTCTATAGTATTCAACTGACTTGTTGCATGTGTGGAGCTAGGCGCTGCTGTTGATCCTCTCGAGACCAAGAACCGACGCCTTTGCACTGGATATCAAGCTTACTGACGTATGCATCTATCTGTGGTGTGTGTGTCGCTTCAGCTCCTCCTGCCCCAGTGGCTGCTACGCCAGCCCCCGCTCCTGCTCCAACTCCAGCGCCAACTCTGGCACCAGCACCACTGGTGTCGGCTGCGCCTGCCCCAGGCGTGATCACAGCTGCGGATCTTGAGCGTGCGATGGCCTCCATCCAGGCGTTTACGGTACGAGCCCCACTCCCAAGAAATTATGATGGAACGAATGCTAACACGTGAGACCGTCATAGCAACAGCAACAACCCAAGAGCGTGAAGCTTACCAAGCTACTAAGCGCTGAAAACATCGAGCCACTTCTCAATGACGAAGCCGTCGTCAACGCACTGCTCCAGCACCTTCCAGAAGGAGCCCAGAACGCCCATGAGCTCCAAGCGACCGTGAGTCACCATCCATATCGTCAGCTCCTGCGCCAAGGTCTCACGTTGGTTTGATGGAATGTTTGCAGCTCCGTTCGCCGCAGCTTCGACAGAGCATCGGCTCGCTCGTGAGCGCGCTGCAGAGTGGCAACTTCAACGCCGTACTCGCAAATTTCGGCCTCGACCCGGCCGCTGGCGCTGCCAAGCTCGCATTCGGAGACGGTACGTTGCCACGCTGCATCACCCCTCATTGGAAATGCAACAATTGCGACCTGACGTGGCGGTGGTTGCAGGCATCGGCGCGTTCCTGGACGCGATCCAGCACTGGGCCAACCAGCAAGACACCTCCATGTCCGAGGACCAGTCGAACCAGTAGGACGGAGCTGCTGGAGTCGACAAGAAGCCAAAGACGAGAAAACAAAGCGTTGCCAAGGACGAGAGAAGCAGAGAGCCCCGTCCCTCTGCCCAGTGGGCAGTGCCCACCGACTAAGCCGCTGATCCAAATCGACTGAAACTTTTGCAAGGCGGCGTTTACGTGTGTTGTGTCCCGCTGTCCATCCTTGGCTTTGACTCGCTAAACGCGCACGCACTCGAGGCGGCGAATCTTCAAACGCCGTCGTCAATCATGAGCAGCTCCATCCGAATCTTGAGCAAACGTGACACATGACCGGCCAATACGTGACACGAGACAGGCCAAGAGCGGGGTGTCTACTGAAATAACTGGTTGCGAGCTCCGCTGATTGGATAAAAATAAATTCAGTGATGAATATTAGCCAATTAAAATTTGTCAATACGTAATTACCCAGCGTAAAAATATAAATAGCTGTTCATTTCGGCCCCGCAATGAACCGAAACTCCTCAGCCTGGAACGCCGACGGCGGCAGCGTGAACGGGACCATCTCCTTCTCCACGTCTCGCAAGTGGCATCGACGCAGGCGAACGCAACGAGCGTCCCCACTGACCCCCATTGGTCTCTGCTTGCTCTGAGCGTGCAGAGAAGCAGTCTAGAATCCCTCGTCGTGCGCGCGGACTGAAGACCTCGCGCTGCTCTCGACATGCAGGCGGATTTCGGTGGTGCCAATGGCGGCGTGTTCGCGGCCGGCAGCCTCGCGGCGTCCACGCAGAAGTATGTGCAAGACAGCGCGATCGCAGCCGTCGCGTCGTTCGCGATGCTCGTGCTGCAGCAGCAAGTCATGCACCACGCGCGCAACGACTTCCAGACCATGGCGTGGCTGCTGCTCTCGCTCGCGGTGCTGCAGCTCGTTGCCAAGTGGTGGACCAAGAACCAGCAGAACGCTACGACGCAGCAGTTTTTCGATGCAGCGCTGCGTGCGGATCTCGTGTATCGCTTGCCGCTCAATGGCCTGCGTATCATCGTGCAGTGTTATCTGCGTGCCGACGCGCTGCACCACTTTGGGTTTTTGTTTGCGTTCCTGCTGGAAAACGTCGACGCGCTGCTTCTCCAGCCTCTGAAGGAGGCTCTGGTGTCCACATCGTCCAAGCACAAGCGCAGCAACACGTGGATTATGCTTCTGGTTGGCTACTTGCTGGTCGCGGGTGTGGACGCGTACGAGTACGGCTCACTGGTGCACACCATCGTGCTGATCGCCATGGCGCTCGCGATGAAGGAAGCCGAGAACCGAACCATCGAGACCAAGCTGCGTCTGGAAGCGTCGCCGCACTTCCACTTCCTGTCGCTCGTCTCTGCATGTGCAATGGCTCTTCCACTGTCGTGGGTCATTGCACCACGCGCGCGTCGCATTGGAATCGACGCTGTTGATGTGGCAAGCGACGGCCACGAAGTCGCCTCCAAAGCCTGGTGGTGGATGCTGTGTGGCTCGGGTGTTGCTGCGTTGCATCTCACCTCGATGTACTTCCACCGCAACCCTCTGGGCAAGGCGTCGTCTCGCAACCGCTGGATCTCGCTTATGGCGTGTACCAGCACGGGGCTCGTTGGTTCGCTGTTTGTGTCTGCGTTTGAAGACGACTGGCTCCGTTTCGCAGCAGATCTCGTTGCCTCGATTGTCATCGTGTACGCGCAGTTCTCCGAGATGGTCCGCTTGTCGACGGAGCAATACCGTGGCGACGAGGAAGAGCTCGATATGTTCCGGTCGTCGGGCACGAGCTCCACCTTGTCAGCATCCACGCAGACACGTCCAACTGACTTTGCGCAGATCCTCAAGTCGCTGTGGGAGAAGGACGACTCGCGCAAGATCCTCATGTTCTTCTCCGTGAACGTGTGCTACATGTTCGTTGAGCTGCTCGTGGGGATCTGGTCGAACTCGCTCGGGCTCATCGGTGATGCCGGGCACATGTTCTTCGACAACGGCGCGTTGATCATCGGTCTCGTGGCTTCGTACATCGGCCGGCTACCAGCGGATGCGCAGTTCACGTACGGCTACGGCCGTGTGGAGGTGCTCTCGGGCTTCATGAACTCGGTGTTGCTGCTGTTCATGGCCTCGCACCTCATCGCAGAAGGCTGCTCGCGATTGATGGACCCGCCAGACGTCAAGACGGACAACTTGCTGCTCACGTCGGTGATCGGCTTGGCGGTGAATATTGTGGGTCTCGTATGGTTCCACGATACGGTACACGGCCACGGCCACGATGATCATGGGCATGGAAACCATGGCCACAGCCACGGCCACGGCCACGGCAGCAACAGCAACATGTACGGTGTGTACCTGCACGTGCTGGCGGATACCCTGGGTAGCGTGGGCGTGATCATCTCGTCGCTGCTCATCCAGTTCAAGGGCTGGTACTGGGCGGATCCGCTCTCGTCCGTGCTGATCGCGCTGCTGATCTTGGGCAGCACGCTGTCGCTGCTGAAGGACACACTGCTGCAACTGCTGCAGCGCGTGCCAAAGGAACTCGAGGCTGAGATTGGGCAAGTGCTTCATGAGATCGAGTCGGCGGTTCCGCATATGCTGCGCGTCGCCCAGTGGCACGTGTGGCGTCACTCGAGTGACGTCAGCGTCGCGAGCGTCCACATCCTCGTCGACACTCAAGCAAGTGAGCAGCTCGTGCTTCAGCATGTGCGTGAGATCTTCGCGCGACGAGCGGGCATCGCGAGTCGGTATTTGTCCGTGCAGATTGAGAAGAGCGAGGTGCTGGCCAATGGTAGCGAGCACAGGGCGTTGCTGAAGAACGTGGAGCTCCACGACCACCACGGCCACAACCATAAGCACCACGATCACGACCACGGCAATCACAACCACAGCCACGACCATGATCACCACGACCACCACTCGCACATGAGCACGTTCGAAAACCCTGCGGGCGACGACGTGCACCGCCGCAACAGTCCACCGGCTTTCTATCAGCCAACGACTCACGCGTTCGGCCACCAGCACACCCACAACCCGCAGGAACACCTCGCCAGCCAGCACCACGCTGTGGCGTTTCCTGCCTTCCGACCAGCGCCCGCGCCAGCAGCGAGCGTCCCGAGCCACGGCCACAGCCATGGGCACAGTCACGGGCATAGCCACGGTGGCCACGACCACCACCACCACTAGCGACTGAGCTTCTGGTCTCGTTTTGTCTCCTTTTTGTCTTGCCAATCCTCTAATAACGCTACAGTACACGCAAGTTGATCCAATCTCCATTTCCTTTTGCGTGGCTGCTTGGCGAGAAAGTTCATCTTCTCATTTCGACGCTTGTCTTCAAGGTGAAACCTGGTTTCATTGGTTGAAATATCGAAAAAACTGAATTATAGCCAATCAGATGGACGAAGTGACGCTTTGTGTGGTACTCAGGATTCCTGAGTCAGGAAGAAGGAAGACGCGAACGCGACGCGAGCGGGACGACCGCCATGCGCGCCGTGATTGTGCAGTATGGTGAGTGCGAGTGAGTACATGTGGGTGTGTGTATGACACGCCATCTAATTCGGGTGCTTTTGTAGATCCGCAGATCGGACAGGTGCAGCGCAACATCGAGGTGCGTCTGGCCTTGTCCTAACGTAGGGCATGCGGCTAGTGGCTGACAGCGTTCATGGCTTGTGTGTATGTGGCAATACTGTAGCATGTCACGAAGATGCTGCAGGATGTCACACGAGATAGCAACGTCGACATCTTGATGCTGTCGGAGGTGGGTGTCTGCAGTAAAGATGCGGATGCTTCAATGCTCTGATGTTACTAAGTTACTGCTGACCTGTGTAGATGGCGTTCACGGGCTACGTGTTCCAGTCCAAGGCGGACGTGGAGAAGGTGGCGGAGATCTCGGGCCAGGGCGTGACGTTCGAGTGGTGTCGCAAGCAGGCGCTGCGACTGGACTGCATGGTCCTGTGCGGCTACGTGGAAATGGATCCGTCCACACAGAACCTGTACAACGCCATGATGGTGCTGAGTCCGCAGGGCGTGCTGGTGTGTAACCCACGCAAGACGTTTCTCTACGAGACTGACAAGCCCTGGGCGACTCCGGGCGACGGCTTCACGACGTGGTTCTGTCCGTGGCTGCAGAAGACCATCTCGTTCGGCATCTGCATGGACATCAACCCGAACGACTTCGCGTCGCCCTTTGAGGTGTTTGAGTTTGGCGCCCACGCCGCCGAGAACCAAAGCGATCTCGTGTTGTTTTCGTGTGCGTGGTGCGACTTTGAACCACCGGATAGCGACTCGTACGAGACGCTGTCGTACTGGGCCACTCGCTTGACGCCCATTATCAAGGCACTCAAAAAGGGCAGCTACACGAAGAAGAGCTGCTACTATCTGTGTGCCAACCGCATCGGCAGCGAGAACGGCACGTTCTTCGTGGGCGCGAGCTGCGCCATGTCCCTCAAGGAGCCCATGCTGCTCGCCCACGCCGGACGCCGCGAGGAGACCGTACTCACAGTGGATATCCCCGAGTAATTAAAGCCACACGATCCATTGCATCCAATTGTGTCATTGGCCCGCGTCATCTTCGCGGCACCATTCCATTCCGCTGCCTGGAAGTGACCGTCACTCCAATGGATCCGCTCAGCGAATGATGGAGGGTCTGTCATCGCACGTTGCCTCATCCATGCAGCGCGGAGCTGGATGATGCTGTCGACTCACTCGATCCAGAAGGACAAAGCCGTGCGGAGCACACGTCGTCATCCACACTGCAGCAGTTGAAGCATGCAGAATATGGGCGCCACCACGGCGCCAGGAAATGGACGCTGTCCGGCCAATCGATGCTGCTGCCACTACCGCTACACTACACTAATCCAGTGCAACTTGGGGACGCCTCGCCACCACCACCAGGCGTCAAGCACGAGCCTGCGCCTGTCGGCCATGAGCATTCCTCCTGGTGAGGAATTGATGCCTGGTTGACACGCCACCTGGCGGCTGGTGGAGCTGCTCGATCCCAGCAGATTCCTTCCAGTAATCGCCTCAACGCCGCGTCACCACCCCACACGATCATATTATCCTGTCTCGTACAGTACTGTGATCTGCTGGTGATGCATCCACGCTCCTTTCCATGACGTCGGTGCGTTGCCCCAACCCCTTCTGTCGACGGAGCGCGTCGCTGCGACGTCGGACGCGGTGGGTCACGTCGTGTTCGGAACCCTAACACTTGGTGTTTGTAGACCGGTTGACGTGAGCGCTTGGCTGAACCCCTGGCGTGACGCGCCGTCGTCATTTTTCACATTGGCTGCGCCTCCTGACACTCAGCTCGTCATGGGCGTCGGCCGTCGCGAAGCAACACAAGTCGCACGCGCCCCCCAGCGAGCAGCTCCATCATTCGATTCCAAGCCCCCACGGCGACGTCGACGGGCCTCGCTGCATCCCACGCGCCATCTTCCCACGCTTCACACTCACACGCCTGGTGCGTCACGCCTCCGTCTCATTCTCCCAATTGCCCCGCGGCTTCCAGCGATCTCTGGAGGTGTCTTGAAGCGACACGAACGAGACTTGGAAATCGTCTTGGACACTAGTACATCTCGCGCTCTACAGGCCAGCGAGAATTGAGTCGAGTAGGCTCTTAGAGACTGGATGCGTGTGAAGAAGCTGAATGCTAATCGTCGTCCGAAGGCTGGAGAGGACGACGCCGTGCTCGCCACCGATTCCCCGCACTCGCCCACGTCGCAGTGGGGTACCAGTCCAACGAAAGACGCGGCCGGGTACTCGTCTCCAGAGAGTGACGCGTCCAGCTACCGCCGCGCCGAAGTGATCGACTTGGGGGTTGAAAGCCCCACAGATCCAACGGCTGCGCCGCCGCCAGTATCGGTCCACGTGAGCGAACTCGATCTGCACCACCACGAGCACCGGTATATGACTGCCAACAACACCACCATGCCAAGCTCTCCACAGACCAGCCACGATGACAGCAACTCGCCATCGTGGCGCGATCGCGTGGACCGCACGCTGCGAGAAGGCATCCACCAGAAGATCGTGGATTATCTGAAGGCACTGAAGCCCAACGCACCACCCAAGGTGCTGGAGAAGCTGCCTGGTCTGGCCTACACTATGGAAGAAGCGCTGCTCAAGGTCGCGTCCAGTGAGCCAGAGTACAGTGACGCGTCGACGCTGCCGCAGCGACTCACGCTGATCCAGCAAGCCAATGCCAAGCGGCTCCTGCAGCAGCAGTGTCCTGCTGTCTCACCACGAGACAAAGACGCCTCGGGAAGACCAGGCAAGCCATTGAACGAAGCGCAAGCGCGTGTCGTGTTTTCGTGTCTGCAGAGCTGGCGGCAAAAGCTCGTCCACATGTACGGCTCCACGCCCACGGATATTCTGACCAACCAGGTACTGGCCAAGGTCGCGGTGTTCATCCCGTCCACAGTACAGGAGCTCGTGATCTGTGGGGTGACAAACGAGCAGCTTGACCGCTTCGGCAACTCGCTGCTGCTGGAGATTGAGAAGGTGATGAATGCACTGAACGCCAACGCGTCGGCTGCTGCTGCCCAGCAGTTCCAGCTCGCAATGCAAAACGCTTCGCGCAGCAGCTCGCCGTCCGTCATTGGCAAGCGGCCTTCGCCTAGTGGCGGCAAGTCTACAAATGGCCAGGCTACCTCAAAGGCTGCGACCGCTGCGGCCAACAAGAAACGTAAGACTGATACTACGCCTGCTACGGCCACAGTGCGGTTGGCGGCCGCTCCGTCCACTTACATGTCAGCCAACTCGTTCCTCACGCCCACATCGACGCTGATTCGACCGATGGATCCCGCCTTTCTCGCGGCGGCGAGTGCCGCGATGTCTGCCGCGTCGCTGCCTGCACTGCTTCCTTCAGGCCCACTGCCCACGCCCACGTCGTCGTCAGGTGTCAATGGGAAGCCGTTCTTCCCTCGTATCCCAGTGCCAGGCTCGGCGTTGGACCAGGACAACCGCATGCACTTGCTCGCACAGGGCGTGGGCCAGCTGAGCAAGCAGCAGGAGCAGGCCGAGCAAGCCAAGAGTGTGGAGGCGTACGAGAAGGAGATCCAGACGCTGCGGTGGATGCTGCAGGAGTCGCAACGAGACAAGGCGCTGCTGGAGGCCGAGGTCCAGCGGTTACGGCAGCAGGGCGCCAAGTGAATATGGACGCTTGCTCTGGAAGACCAACACCACGTATTACATGGAAGATGGGGGAGTATTCGACACTCCATCACGCACAGAGAAAGAAAGAGAGAGAGAAGGACGTACAAGTACCGAAGTAACGCTGATATTTATGAACGCTTACAGTATGAACCATACACACACACACACACATACACATCTCCATGGATCATGTACAGCATGATGATCTCGTTTGTGAACTGAGAACTTTATAAATGCATACCTTACTCAAATAGATTGATGGAGTATGACCATAATTGTAAACAATATGGCTCTACTACCTGTATAAACGGATATAGTCGTGACGTTCGTGTCGACATTCATCCCATCAACTCGCCAGCATCGCCCGCCATGTTTCCGCTGGTGGAAGGCCAGACGCTGCTGGGCGGCGGGCGCTACCGCTTCCTCTCTCGTCTCGCGAGCGGCACCTTCGCCATCATCCTCAAGTACGCTTCTCTGTGGCAAATATGCTCGCGTCGCTGCGGCTTCTAACGCGCTCTTCTTCGCAGAGCAATCGACACCAAGATGGACCGTGTCGTGGCCATCAAATGCATCCAGGAGCCGGCGCTCAACGCCATTGGCGAGCGCGAGGCCACGCTGCTGCGTGCGCTGAACGCGCGTGACGCGCACAGCCATGTCGCGGTCGTGCGGCTGCTGGACTGCTTCACGCAGCGGTCGCATTTCTGTGTGGTGCTGGAACTGCTGGGCGAGACCATTGCCCACGTCGGCACACTGGCGTCCCACAGCGGACGCGTGCTGCCCTGGCGCCAAGCACGACCACCGCCGTTCCTACTGAACGACCGCACTGGTGAGCCGCAACATAAGCTGCTGGCGCTAGTATACAAGCGCCACCAGAAGAAGGAGGAGACGAAGGCCATGGAGACTGTTACTGTAGGCGATGATGAGGAAGATGCGGAAGAAGAGGAGCAAGAGGAACGCAAAGAGACGCTGCCGCTGGACGAGATCCGACAGGTATAGTAAGCAGGCTCTGGGAGTTGCTGGGCGTTGCTATTAGGCTAGAGACTGACTGACTGATGTGTATATGATGAGTAGATGGCGGTGCATTTGTGTGCGGCGTTGGCGTTCGTCCATGACCAGGGACTCATCCACGCGGATCTCAAGCCGGAAAATATCGTCCGCATCTCAGAGAGCGACCGCAGCAGCAGTGGTGTACTAACAGCGACCGTGAAGCTCGTGGACTTTGGCAACTGTATCGAGAGGCGGCAGCTTCCGCTGTATGAAGCGGACGACGCAGCCGACGAAAGCGGTGGGTTTGACATCCAGACGCTGGCGTATCGAGCCCCCGAGGTCGCGACGGGCGTGGTGATCGCGCCAGCGATGGATATGTGGTCGCTGGGTTGTGTGTTAGTGGAATCAGCGACGGGCGAGTCGCTGTTTGGCGAGCCAGCGGCGACCGACGCTGTGGATCTCGTGGACCAGATCCAGTGGCTGCTCACGGGCGGAGTCGCACTGCGGAAAAGCAAGCCAGAGGTGTATGGATACGCTCGCTACTACAAGACGCAATCGACTAGTCCAAAAGCACTGTCCGGGAGGCTGTCCCCGACGACTGTCGCGCGTCGTCTGCCGCTGCGCCATCGGCTTGAAGTGAGTCGCCCGTTGTCGACGACTGAGATAGAATGGCTCGAGTTTCAGGACTTTGCAGAGCGTCTGCTGGACATCGACCCAGCCACGCGGCTGTCGGCGCGTGCAGCGTTTGTGCATCCGTTTCTGCAGCGCGTGTTCCCGTTCCAGTTTGTGTTTGCGCCTGGATTATCGTCGTTTATTGCGATGGGTGACATTGACACCTCACCACCTGAAGAAGAAGATGAGGAAGAAGAAGCCAATGCCACGCAGCCAGACGGGTCCAATAAATCCAAGAAACGAGGCAAGAGTAATGAAGCGATGGCCGCGAAGAAGCGCCGGCCGCACGTGAGCAGCAGTCTCAAGCACGCGCTGCAACTCATCCCGAAGCTTCCGGCAGCCACAGTCAAGAAGGAGCCGGTGTGGCGTTGAGATTTGGTTCATTCTCACAGTGCTGCGCGCTGGTCCCATGCCGCGATGAAGTGCTCGCTGAGGACGCAGCTGGCGTCCATGTCTTGTCGAAGCGACCGGAAGGCGGCTTCCTTGCAGATGGCTGCGATATCGGCACCCGTGAAGGTTCGGCTTCTGGTACATCAGCATCCAGCAAAGTTGTGTTAGTATCATCAAGGCTCGGTGAATGATGGATACAACTTGTTGGCACATACCCAGTCGAGCGGTCAGCAAGCGCAGCGAGATGCAGGTCTTCCGCGAGTGGCATTCGACGCGTGTAGTGCTGGAGAATCGCCTGCAAGTCACGAGCAGAGAGAGAGAGAGTAAGTCTCAAGAGCCCCTTTTTGCTTCTGTCAGCGCCATCAAGAACGTACCAAGCGGTCGTCTCGGTCGGGAAACGCAAGCTCTACGGACTTGTCGATCCGTCCCGGGCGGATGAGCGCAGCATCCAATGCATCAACTCGATTGGTTGCTGCAACCACCAGCACATCGGCTTTGCGATCTCTCGCGGCACCGACGCCGTCCATTTCGTTCAGGAACGTCGACAGGATTCGCGCGTAGACTCCGCTGCCATCTCCACCGTCGTTGCCGTCACCGAACGATCGCTTGTGGGCAATCGAGTCGAACTCGTCGAAGAAGAGAAGACACGGCGACGCTGCTCGCGCGCGAGCTACGTTGGTAGTAGATCAAGTCAGTCAAAGTGGCTCGGATTGGACTGGAGAGTGCTACGTGGACACGTACCGAAAAGCTGCCGCACTGCTCGTTCGCTGTCACCGAAGTATTTAGACAGGAGCTCGGACGACTAGATTGTGGCAAGTAAGCAAGTGAATCAAACCAAGCAAACACTCCAGCGTTACGTACCTTGACGGAGACGAAGTTGACTTGCGCTTGAGCTGCTAGTGTCTTCACAAGGAGAGACTTTCCGCACCCTGAGGGTCCGTGAATGAGAAGACCAGAGGCGTTCGCGACGCCAAGATGCTGTTACAATCCAAAGGAGACTGTGAGTAAACGAGAGAGATGGTCAGGAAGAGAGCAATGCAAGAGGGGACAGTACCTTCATCGCCTCGGATGGATGGAACTTCCACTCAATGAAGTCACACAACTGCTTGTGTAGCTTCTCGTACCCAGCAAATGGACTGCAGATGGATCCGTCAGCGTCGTTGGATGGCGACGCGACGTTGAGTTGCTGCAACTGCGAGGGTTTGATCTGACGTTGGGCTTGGAGGAGCAGTTCCCACGTGACAGCGGCTTGGGAGGAGACGCGTTGAGCTGTCCGCGCCTGGATGTAGGCGTTTCGGCAGATCCGCACCAAGTCTTTCGCGACGTATCCGCCAGTCAACGCGGCCAGTCTCGTTGCTAGCGACGCGGATGCTTGCTGTAGTGGTAGATCTTTCAGGTGATGCATCAGGATCTCGCGACGTATGGCTTCTGTAGGAACAATCATCTCAATCGATTTATCAAAACGGCCAGAGCGTTTCGCGATGGCTGGGATCCTGTCGTCGCCCGAGTCGTCGCCCGCACCAGCACCACTGGCTCCCGTCGTCGTGGTGCCAACGATACACAGACGTTGTGATTTGCGCGTGTTGCGATCGGTCATCGAAGAAAGCAGTCGCAGCAGCGCACTGCCCAGCGGCATGAGCAGCAGTCCACTCTGGTCGTCGCTGCCGCTTGCGTCGCCTGCGTCCTGGCCGTTAGTGGGCTGGAACAGCACGTCGATATCGTCGATCAGCACGACACCAGCGGCTTGTTGCTGTGATGATCGTGGCTGGCGATTGAATAGCGGAATACACTGCTGGAACTGCGTGAGCAGGAACTCGTAGGCAGACGCGACCTTGGAGTTTTCAAACTCCATCAGTAGCGACATGGCGTCAACGTGCCATGTCGCCACTCCACGGCGCTGCAGCTCACTGCCCAGCACGCGAATCGCGAGCGATTTGCCGACGCCCTGGACACCGTGAAGTAGCAGTCCGTGGCACGCGAGCGAGGACGGGATGCTGCCGTTGAAGCCGTTGGTCTTCGGGTGGAAGTTGAGCAGAATGTGGAACAACGCGTCCTGAACAAACGCACTATAACCAGCAAAGCCGTTGTGCTCAAGCCGCGTCTTCAGTGCGTTGTCGCTGTCTTCAGAGAGCTGGAGATCGCTCAGCGAGGTGCTCAGCGAGTCCACGTTTGATTCAGCAGCCGACAGGCCCAGTATATGGACTTCAAACGCCGGCAGCTTCTCTGTCTCCTGATCACCACTCTCACCACTTGACTGGTCGTACTCAGCTTCCTGTACGCGGAAGACGAAGGTCTCACCCATGAGCTGGAGCGGCACGAGGTCACCATGTGCGATCGCCAGTGCGTTCTGGGGACTGTACGCCATTGT
>JAADXI010000459.1:0-21306 GCA_023337615.1 Pythium brachiatum | reverse complement strand
AGCCAGTACGGATAGCGGTATTCATGACCATTGCCAACAGACTTTCGGTGCTTCACCCCGAGCAGCGTTCTGGAAAAGCGGCGATCGGTCGAGAACATTGATGTCATTCAGCGGGCCAGGTGTGCCGAAATTGAAGTGCCAGAAACGCCCGCGGTGGTCTGTAATCGCCTCGAGCACCACTGTAGCGATCTTTGACTTGCGTTGAAACATCCCCTTCCAACCACTGGGGCAATTTTTCCAAGCCCAATGCATGCAATCAATTGATCCAATACGCACGGCAGCAGCAATCTTCTGTAGCCCAGTCGCACCGTACTTGCCTGTGGCGTCACGGCGCTGTGTGAAGTAGGGGAACTGGCTCATCACGTCTAACACAATTCGATCAAAAAGACTGATGGGAATCTTGAAATTGGCGCGGAACATGTTGTCGTCGTACACTGGCAATGGCCCCCAGTAGTCTTTGTAGAGAAGCTGCGCGTAAAAGCCGCGTTGGCGATCAACGTTGCCATGTTTGCGTGGTCTAGCCTTTCGTCGGCGCCTCTTGCGCAAGATGTAGACAGCAATCAGGAGGTCGGCGTCGTCATCTTCCATGTCATTCATTTTGCCTTCTGCACATCAAATTGGTGTGGACCGCTAGACGCTACTTTTTCCATCAGATCTGATGGAAAATCTGATGGATCTCGACTTCTAGCGTGGACGCCAGAAAGTAGCGTCGACCGGTGGGAAACATGAAAACGCTAAAATCAACCTCATCAACTCTAAAATGTAGCGTTTAGCGCGACGGGTGGGGATGCTCTAAGTGGTGGGCCCAATGACTACAGCGTCCTCAATTTAGCCGTTGGCATATGTTTTGCGCACGTAATAGGCTAGGTGCTATAACGCGTCGTAATACATGGTATTCATCTTTTGGCTCTTACTCTGGGACTTGTTCATTATGATGTAAAGCTTCTGGGTCGCGGTGCTCCCCTGCCCCTCTCCCGGCCCTCAACTAACTCCCATGTTCCTGTGTGGCATCGTACAGTGCGCCTTGTGTCGCCCTCACACATGCATCTAATCCGGTCAGCTTCGTCTAGTCCGCTTCGTAAGACACCTGTAGACTCACTACATGTGCGAAGAAGCATCAGTATCTCACAATATCTTGTCGGACATGAAGCGCTGGACGCGACAGCGGTGTTGCCGTCACTTACGACAGGTGGAGTTGGCTGGGACTGGGATTCAGCGCTCGAAGTGTGCCGCATCAGGATCTCATAGTTTGACTCACGACTACCGGACATTGAGTACAGATAACGACGCGAATCTACAACGTTGGATCTTGGCTTTTTGTATGGAAACCGAATACATCTCCAATGTACGCCACAGAGAAAAGAGGAACCTGATTGGATGAAAGTAAGCTGTAATGGCAGAAACGAGGAAACATCAGGTCATAAAAATGCATTTACGAGCAAAAAAGGTGTCTATTAGACGTCGGCCTCGAACGTTTGCGGAATGGCTTTAGTGAAGCTCGATATGATCGTGCTGGGCTCGATCGAGTCCCAGGCTTTGGTGGCGCGGTTGATCAGGCGACAGCGCTTTACAGGGGCGGTTGTATGCATCTCCATCTCTTCCATTCATAATGCACGCATCTTGAAAGCCCCCATAACACCAACATCCAACGGCTGACACACGGCCGAGGCATTTGCAAGTAGCGGAGCGAGCGCACAGCAAGCCTCCTCGGCGAGGAGACGCTCACCCACCTCACTCACACAAGCGTCGAAGTTGTCGAGGAGCAGTACAGGCGGCCCTTCAATCTCGTAGAGCAGGCAGTTGAGAACGTCGTGGTGCCAAACCCGCTCATCCATTCAGGCATTCTCCTGCACGGCATACCAATGGCCGGCAGGATAGAGCGGCAGTTCCTGGCCTTCGATCGTGCCGTCACTTTGTCCGCCTACAATAAAGAGAATGGGCAGCTTACCACCATCCGCACGGACCGTCAGCATGGCGGCCATCCGAAGTGAATGCTTCTGCGTCTGCCGCACACGTGAATAGCCGCCTTTCTTCGCCAATGTTCGCAGAGGCGGCGTGTCGAAGTAGATCGACGTCTCGTCGACGTTGAAAATCGCCGACGGGTCGTAGTGCCCGTACTGGGGCCAAAACTCCATGGCAAACTTCAAGCGCGCCATCAGCATCTCCTTGGACGGCCATTTGGTGTGCACTGGGACGCGAAACGAAAACCCGTGGCTAGAACAAAATCGGTTAGGAAAGGAAACAGTACCGTATAATACTTGTTAAATGTCGCCTTCGGTCCCCCACGGCACTGCTCGATGATCTACGATTAGCTAAAACCAAGTCAAAAACCTCTATTATTGGCTAATATTCAATGCTAAAGCTGTGTGATTGGCCTAAAACAAAATGCGTCAATATAACGACATTTAACAAGTGTTTTACGGTACATACAATAAGCTTGCAACATACCGTTTCACGAAGCGCTGCATCATCCGCATGAGACCACTGAATGCGTGGTCAGCGTCGCGCTTTGACGCAACATAGCTCTCATACAGTGAACCCCGAACAATGTGACACCCATGTAGACTCATAACTTGTGATGATGATTTTTTTTGGTGCGGGAACGTACGACTGTCTGCTTTTTGAAAGGGCCTGAGCTGAGCTGAAAACCTCATACCTTTCATAAGTACCACGGTGCCACTTTGTTCGGGGTTCACTGTACCACCCGCGGTGGCTGCGTTTGATATAGCTGATCATGCCCCGCGACGACAGCGCCTACAGAATCATATTAGTGCGAATCATGATCAACAATACAATAGGCTTTACTCACATTTTCTTGACGTCTGACGTCCTTCATGTAGATGACCAAGTCGTGGCTGAATGGGATTGATCCATGGGTGCCTTGCCCACCAAGCTTCACTGCGCGTGCACCCAGTGTACGCGAAGATGGCGTCTGCGTTGTCCATCCAGTCCTGTAGGGTGCGCCGTGGGAGAAACAGCGACTCGCGAACCTCGTCTTGGGAGAGATGCTCGAGAAGCTCCAGCGCATGGCGCTTGAATTCAATGTCGTAGCGGCGGCGCTGCGATGCCATCGCGGCTAAATCGACAATGCCGCCGCTACAACTGAGAACGGTGAATCTGCTGGCGTTGTGCGCGCGCCCACAGCCACCGGTCCTGACCAGCAGGCGCTGCGTTTGTCGATGGGGAGCAGGCCTGCTGTAGGCGCCAAGGGCGCGAGATTTGATGGAACTCCCGCCACAAACGGCCCAAATATCCTGTATTCTGATTGGCTAAAATTTGTGTGTGGAGGTTCACAAGTACCACAGTCGGATGGCGTAGATTGGTGTCGCGGGGAGATTCACGTCGTTATCTGTATATTTACGACAGATACTAAATAGCACCCTCACAGACCCAGCTGCGCGCAACCAGCATGTGACTGACACGCAGGGCTCGCGGCGATGTTGCTAACGATGACGGCAGCTGGCCTACCGTAGTTCATCGGTGCGACGAACTCGATGCGTGCCAGTAACCCTTAGTACTCCAAGGTCGTGGAGCCGATCAAGGCTCTGTTAGAGCATGCGGTGAAGACGATTGGAAGCCGCACGAAGTCGTCGCGCCAGCGAGTGATTCCCAATGAAGAATTCTGGGAGGTGCATCACAACCTTACGTGGCGAGATGGTAGTCGCATCATAGTGGACCGCACAGCTACAATACCCATCTTAGAGATCAACCACGCTGTCGCGTTTGATAATGAGATCACACTGGCCCAACCGCTATCCTTTGCATCAACCGTGACAACACTCCCTTCGTTCTTAGCTGTGAAGAGCGCGAATTTGTTGGCTGTGCGTCGTTGTTGTCGAAGATGGACCCGGGAGATGTTTGCGCCGGTAAAGTTGTCCACACCAGTTTTTCATTCTGGGGTTGCTGAACGAGAATATCCTACACCGCGAGTGAGCGTGCACAGCGCGTTGGCGTACGTTTTATACTCGTGTATGAGCTTACACCGGTCAGCGCAAGGCCTTGTACCTCGGTTGCGCGTTCGCATTTGTTGAGTCGCCACCAGCAACGGAGCGGCGAGGTCTTTGTCCTCATCGCGACCAACAGCTGCTCCTGCGGAGACTGCATCTCACGCAGTGTGACCGGGCTTGACCACCCAAGGTTGAACCGGCCTCCTCAGCCCAGGCTCGCTGGAGTTTGCAGACCAGCGGACGTCAGCTTGGTTGCTGGCGTCACTGGTAGCGGCTAGGCGAGCTCTCCCGCGTGATTGTTCCGCCAGGACGGTCTGAACGCAATGCTTGCCTGGTAGCTTCGCTCGGCCTCCGCCACGGCGAGCTGAGCTTGAGCAGGTTCCTTGCCAACACACTTCATAGAGCTACAGCCTGCGCGCGCGCGCGTGTGTGTGTGTGTGTGTGTGTGTGTGTCTGAATTCAAGTCCTGGCTAGTGTATCCAGGCAGCTACTAGCGTCAACAGAACCGGTCAGATCGCGTGCACAAGGCGGTACAAATGTGCTCATACGAGCACAAATCCGTTCGCATAAGTGTACACAAGTGCGCCAGGCGAGCCCAATCCGGTTTCTGCCGCCAAATGACGACTGACCACGGTCCGCGTGGTCTGCATCAACTTTTTCCAAGTGCCAATCCCACTGAAGCGGTACAGACTTGTAGATTCAGAAAGATGTAACCCACAAGTCACAGTTGCCACCGCGTCATCTCCGCGCGCTCGACTGGATGCGCACAGCAAGTCATTGTTTTGATACCAGAAGGCACATTTTCGCTGGTCAAATTGCGCCACGAAAGCACTTCCAGCGATCAAATCGCAAGCTGAGCCACTTGCGAACGAGGAAGTTCCTGATCTGGGCACTATCAGCATCACCTGTTGTGTGCACACGTGGCGTTCAGCTGTGCCTGTGCCCCACTTGAACCTGCCGAACACGCGAAGATGACTCCTATCTGTTAGTTAGGTAGATGAGAATAGATGCACATTACTGCTATGTGGATTGAGCCACGAGCATCCAAGAAGCAACAACACCAAGGAACATCCTCTGAACAGACCTTGTACGTCGGACTGAAATACGTTTCATACGTGACTGTCTTCAGCAGACTCCACACTAGTCATTTATCGTGACCTAAAAAAACGACGGCTAGTCCGAGCCGTTTCCGACATACAGAATACTATTGATATCTATCGAGTCTGTAAACGTGAACAGAGTCGAGTCATCGATACCGAAGGCGACGATGCCTGCGGTGTTCGCCGATATGCCCAAGGAAAATCAACTGGACGTTTGCAGCGGTGGGTATGAGTGAAATAAGCTGAGCGACATTGCATGAGTGTTCGGAAGCATGGTTACCTCGACATTGACTGATCCGGACGGTGGTGCAGATGGCTGGGAGGGCTCAGAATAGCCAAACGCCCATGGGAACATTGACTGAGGATGTTATTGCACGTCAGAGACGGAACCCTCCGTAGTCGTCGCACGTGGAGGCGGTGAGGCCGGTAGCGGCTGCGGTACCGGCGTGCCTGAGGGTCATGTTGTGGTACACACGGTGAGTGAGCTGAGTGACAAAAAACGGCAGGAGGCGGCAATAGGTCGAGGTGGTGATGGCTTAGTAGCGAGCGCCGGCATCGCAGCGCCAGGCAGCGTACGAGATGACGCCGTCTTATCATGAGTGGCCTTGGTTGTTGTCCTGGTAGGATTTTCTCCAATGAGGAGAGCTTTATACATGCGATCTCAAGAGGACGCTTGCATGTTTTAGTAGATTTTACCCATTTCAATACAAAATGCAACATAGGTATATTTAACGACCTTTTATTCGAAGCATAAAGATTTGGCTCGGGCATCCACATAAAATCTCGAGCGGAGTGATAAATAACCCCGGAGTCACAACATCTGATTTCGTCGCTTTGCAAAATGCCTTAGTGACGGTCACTATTTTGGGTTGGATCTTCAAAGTGAAGCAAAAGCTCATGCTCAGCCAGTCCACTTGAGACAGCGAAGGGATCTTCGACACCACCCCCGCATCAACGACAACTCCAGCGCCATGGCGGAGAAGAGTCAGCAGCGCGTGCGCTGGCTGGTGCTCATCCTGTCCTGCGTGCTCATGATCGGCAACTACTATTGCTTTGACAACCCAGCGGCGCTCAAGAGCCAGCTCCAGCAGCGCTTCAACAAGTACCCCAAGCAGCGCTACGAGTTCCTATTCGTACGCAACCTGCTATATTAGCCAAGTGGTCTCTATGAACTGCGTCCTAACGCCCAGCGCTTCTTTGTCTTCGTGCAGAACTTGCTTTACACGCTGTACTCCGTGCCAAACATCATCCTGCCGTTCTTTGGTGGTGTCCTCGTCGACCGCTTTGGCGCGCGCCGAATGCTCGTAGTGTTCTCACTCACGATCTTGATGGGGCAGATTGTGTTTGCAGCAGGATGCACGTTCTCCAACTTCAACGCCATGCTGGTGAGAAATTTCAGGAGGTCTGTCGATGTACGTGAATGCTGGCTCACACACTCATGGATGTAGTTTGGTCGCGTTCTCTTTGGCTTCGGTGGTGAGAGTCTCGGAGTCGCGCAGGGAACGCTAGTTGCCTCATGGTTCAAGAACAGTGAGCTTGGTACGTAGGGATTGTCGGCGATCACCTATTGTATGAAACCTATGCTCACCCACCGTGATCCCGTGAAATCCATCAGCACTCGCGCTCGGAATCAATCTCAGCGTCGCACGTCTGGGCAGCGTCATCAACAACGAGCTCAGTCCTGCCATTGCCAAGGAGTTCAGCGTCTCGTCGGCGCTCTGGGTCGGTGCCATGATGTGTGTGATCTCGTTCATTGCCGTTCTCTTCCTCATTCCGATCGACACACGTGCTGAGCTCGCGACCACCCGCTCCAAGGCACGATCTGGACAGACCGATGTGAGCCAGAGTATCAGGTTCAGCGACCTCCGCAAATTCCAACCAGCGTTCTGGCTGCTCGCTCTCAGTTGCCTGGTCGTCTACGGATGTGTGATCCCGTTCAACAACGTGGCGAGTAGCCTGCTGATGGAGCGTGACTTCTTCAAGGAGCCACCGAGTGACTGCGTTCGCTGTGGGTTGGGCAAGTACACCAATGAAACGATCTGCCCCACTCTCGACCCGGGATGCCCAAGTGTTCCTCCGTACGCGTGGCCTCTCCCAAAACTTTCAGCAAACTGCACCATCAAGGTCCCGAAGGACCAAGATGAGTGCTCCAAGGAGCCTCCATACATTGAAGTGATCAACTGCGACGAGTACGCGTGGAAAAACGGACCCTACACTGCCAACTACTGCGCCAAGAGGGCCGAAGCAGCGGAGCGCGCAGCGACGCCGATGAGTATCCCGTACATCATCTCGGCTGTGATCTCCCCGTTCCTCGGGTTTGTTGTGGATCGTATCGGTATGCGGGCAGTTCTGGCGCTCATCGCTCCGCTCGCTCTCACGTCCGTCCATGTCATGCTCGGATTGACGAATGTCAACCTGTACATACCACTCGTCATGCAGGGCGTGGCTTACAGCGTTTTCGCGGCTGCGCTGTGGCCATCAGTTCCATGTAAGTTACTTGATCAACCGACGCTGCCTATGGGCACACTACTTACTGACTTGGTAAGCTCACTACATGTATGTACGTTGTAGACGTCGTGGACGCTGACTTCGTGGGCAGCGCGTACGGAGCCATCACTTCCATCCAGGTAAGCTACTGCTTGCCCAGCCTGTAACCAGCCACTTTGATCGATCTAACTCCGTTCTGCTTAGAACATTGGCCTCGCGTTGTTCCCGCTCGCCGTCGCGGCCGAGTACAACCACGACGAGCACTACATTCCAGGCGTAGAGATGCTCTTTGTGTCGTTCGGTATCATGGGCAGCGTCGTCGGACTGGCACTCAACTTTGTCGACTACCAAAACGGTTCGATCCTCAACAGTGGCCAGAAGCGCAAGAGCTCGCGCATCAACCTCTCGTCCATGAGCGACGCCGGCAGCACCGACACCGAGTCGTTGCTCTCGGCTGAGTATTGAAAGATGTTCAACGAGCATGTGTCCCTAATGACATACTACGTAGTATTCATATGAACCAGTGTCACTAAACGCAGGTGTTTTCCAGCAGCGTGACGTTCTTTCCTGGGCCGGTACAGCATGCGAGTAAGTTGATGTTCCACTGTCTCTATGGGGATGGGGAGGAGCTGGCGACGAAAAGCCGGCGAATGCGGTGCCGTGCATTCGGCACTTGCTATTAGCAAGTTGCTAACAAGTTGCTTCTCTCATCCCTTCTCTCCATTGGTGCCACAGTATCCTCCAGCCTGTGCAAGACGATCTGTATGTACAATACTGAATCGTGCTCATGCTTTGATTGTACGTGTACCGTGTCGTGTTGCCACACTTCAGACAACATGACGCCCCGCCTGTCGTTTGCAGGCTGGAGCCACTCAGCCGAAGAGCTCCTGACTAGGTCAGCGTCCTCTGGGTTGGGCGATGTCTCACAATTGCCCCACAGCCACTTGGCAGTTGACCGCACCACAGTTGACCTCACCATACTGTACTCTCTGCCTGTGGGCCATGCCAATGAGCCATCGCCTGTTGGTAGAGCCACTGTGGCTCCAAACACACCAGCAGCTCCCTCCGCTCAACCCAGGAGCTTTCAGTTCACGGTGCGGTTCTCAAGGGAAGGGGCACCGTCCTCGCACGACACTTCCATCCTCTGCCGTTTGACTACCCGGTCGCCCCCGTTTTGCCCGCTTTGTTTCCAGTTTCCATGCCCACAGCGATTAGGGGTGGCGGACAAAGCGGCGCCAACGCCCAACGCCAACAGAACCGAACTCAAACTCTCCCCAACAAAAGGAAGAGGCTGTTTGGCGCCTGCCCGGCCGACTCTCACTCTCCTTGGCGGTCTAAAGTCTATCCCACCTGCAGTGCCATCGTTGTCGTGCCGGTTTATCGCCTGCTCGCCTCCACCGCGCACAGTCACCACCTCCACCGAAGAGCGAATTGTCGGCGGAAACACCCGAACTCGACGGACGGACTGGATTATCGACGCTGGTCTAACGAGACGTAGCTAGCGACCGATAGACGCGATCCCCTCTCTGAATTTGCTGGCGAATTCCCCCCAACAACGAGCAAACCTCCATCAAACACCAACAAAACGATTGGGAAAATGGACGCCTACGAGACCGTGCGCGTGATCGGCAAGGGCTCGTTCGGCGTGGTCACGCAGATCGTGCGCAAGTCGGACGGCAAGGCGCTCGTGTGGAAGGAGGTCAACTACGGCGCCATGAGCGAGAAGGAGAAGCAGCTCATCGTGAGCGAGGTCAACATCCTGCGCGAGCTGCGCCACCCGCACATCGTGCGTTACCTGGACCGTGTGATCGACAAGGCTGCCACCAAGATCTACATCGTCATGGAGTACTGCGAGGGCGGCGACTTGAGCCAGTACATCAAGCGCAAGAAGCGCGAAGGGTGCGTTTTCCGTGTCGTTGTATTAATTGGCGATTGACTGTGGAGTTGACTGACCGGACTGAATGGATTGACCTGCAGCTCGTACATTGAGGAGAACTTCATCTGGCACATTTTCACACACATCTTCCTGGCGCTGAAGGAGTGCCATCGCCACCGCGAGGGCAACGTGATCCGCCCCATTCTCCACCGTGACATCAAGCCCGGCAACATCTTCCTCGACGCCAACGTACGTTTCCTTTCTCTCTCTCGTTTCCTTACCATTCAGCTTGGTAATGAGAGCTCTTCGTATCAATAGAACAACGCGAAGCTGGGCGATTTCGGTCTGGCCAAGGAGCTTAGTAGCGAGTCGCGTTTCGCGCAGACCAACGTCGGCACGCCGTACTACATGAGTCCGGAGATGGTCAACGAGATGACATACGACGAGCGCTCGGATATCTGGGCGCTCGGCTGTCTGCTCTACGAGATGGCGACGCTCGCGTATGTATTACTCACTCAGGAGCTTGTATCTCTCCACGATCAGCAGCTCATAGACTGACGCTTCTCGTTTGATGTGTAGCCCGCCGTTTGATGCGACGAACCAGCTCGCGTTGGCCAAGAAGATCAACGCCGGCAAGTTTGCGCGCATCCCGACGCAGTACTCGGAGGGTCTGTTCCAGGTGATCCGGTGGATGCTCCACCGCCAGCGCTCGCGCCGTCCGCGCATTGAGGATCTGGAGAAGGTACCACAGCTGCAGCAGAGATTACGCGCGTACGCGGCGGCCAACAGCGCCAACCCGGAGCAGCAGATGCGCACGACCTACGACCAGAAGATGAAGGAGCTGCTCGCGATCGAGGAAGATCTACGACGACAGGAGGCCGCGCTTACCGCGCGTGAGAAGAAGCTCAATGGTGCGTGGCCGTGGATGAGGGATGAGGCGTCGTAGTATTTTACTCACGTAGTTCGGTGTGTTATGCAGAGCTGGAAGCGGACTACCTTCGACGGGATGCGGAGCTGAAGAAGCGCGAGCAAATGTACGTCGCCGTGGTGGAACACGCGTCGGTGATAGAGGACACTGTATTGACGTGACGCTCGCTGCATACACAGCCTCGAGATGATGTCGCGTAAGGTGTACGCCCAGAAGCAGGCGACGTCTCCAACGACTTCGGATGGCTCGAACTCGAGCGCGGACAACAACTACCCGTCGAACAACCAGATGGGCAACGGTAGTCCAAACCGACGAAAGTCGCCACTCGAGTACCCGTCAAGCGGCAGCAACAGCGGAAGCCCCGGCCGCTCGCGTCCAGCGTCCGGATCTGACTATCAGCTCAAGTCGGCATCGCCCTCGACCGCTTCTTCGGACGAGACCCAGTCTCAACGAGGCCGAGCATACCACACGCAGAGCAGCGACCCATCGTCCTCGAATCAGGTGAAGAGCTCGAGCGGAGTGGACAAGTTTTCTTACTCGAAGATGAAGAACGCGTACTACGGTGGTGGCGACGTGAACGCGCTGGCGCCCGCGCCACGGTCGCGAGATGGCACCGAACCAGTTACCAGTATGGTGCGTTCCGTGTACATTTAATCTGAGTTGACTGCATTTAGAAGACGAAGTTGCTGACGTTGAGCACGGTCAATGAATCGCTTGCGTGTGTGTTGTGCAGTTGAAGAACATGTGGAAGAAGAACTGAGTGTGCCACCGTGTCGTGGCGACCGATGAATTTCAAGCATTTCCAGTACTGCGTGGATCAATTTTTTTAGAGGCAGATAAACAAACGGCGAGAGCGGGAGAGACAATGACGGCACTCGACGTGGCTTTCTGAGTGAGGGGCGCGTGGCCAGGATCCAGCCGACGACTCGGGGACTCCTATCGTTCGACACGACGAGCTTCACTAGCGTCGTGCGGTCGGCAGGTTGGCTGAAAGGGTTCTCCATTTTCACCATACCGAATTGTAATGTGATATCGATTTTTTCCCCATCATATCATATCGTGGCTGTTGCTTACTTCGTATAGTGTTACTCCTACTCCTTTTCCATGTCCTCGTCCTCCTCGTCCTCACCCTTGACGTCGACGCGGATTTGCAGCAGAGCCTCCACACGTGTACGACAGATCGGACACGTGCTGGCGCTCTTGCGGAGCATCTCGGCACAGTCTCCGCAGAGACACATGTGCCGACACGGCAGAATGGTCGTGTTGCGGGTCTCGCTCATGCAGATAATACACTCGGCGCCGTCCGGGATCTCGATCTCGTCCTTGGCTCCTCCTTCTTTCCCTCCTTCAGTGTCTACAGAACCGTCGGTCTTTGGCTGTGCGGATGCGACGGTGCCCTCCATGCCGTAGATCTCTTGCAGCTCGTAGGTCAAGCCATCCACTTGGATCTTTTGCTTGAGCACTTTGATTTCCCATTCGCCCGTCGGCTTCTTCACGAACGTGCCAAAGTTGGACTGGGACTGTGGCGTCGCCTTCCCATCTACACCCACAATACGACCATGAGCTCTAGCTCACAGACAAACATCATCGAGAGGATCTACTGAGAACGTACTGCCTCGCACTTCAAGGACGACAATGAGAGGGAACCGCAGTGAGCCGGCGTTGGGTTCGTAGGACAACTCGGTGCCTGGGAACTTGGTCAGGTCGATAAACGGCTCCACAGCGGCGTCTTTCAGCTCGCGAAGACTGAACTTCTGCGCGAGACCCTCTGTGAACTCGCACGTGATGACTTCTTGCTCGGGATGCGCGAGCGCGTACGACGAACAGCCCGTCTCGTCGTCGATGCTCTCCACGGCGACCAGATACACCTTGACTGTGCACGCCTTGGTGGCGTCGAACATAAACTCAAGGGACAGTCTACACACACACACAGCGACGTCAATTCATACTCATTGATCCCAAGGGTTGTATGCACAGGAGACTCACCGGTCCGGCGTGTCGTCGCTAAGAGGGACGAGCTTGAGCGAGCCCTTCTTGAGGTTGACGTGGTTCTTGACCGTACACGTCTGCTGCATCTCCGGGATCTCCTTCGCAGTAGACGACTGGTTGGTCATGAATGCCATGTCCGGTCGTCCACGACTCAGATACAGCGCCTGCAGCTGCGCCGGCGTGTACTGCTCGCGGTTGTTGGCGGCATTCGCTGCGGCCGTGGAACCCACGGGCTCGCCGTACAGCGCACCGCCCGACTGACGCGGCCGCGGACGATGCACGCTACCGGAGTGGCCCATGACGTTGTGCGTATGTGTATAATGTGAGCACGGACGGCTTCCACGTCGTGTACAGCGAGCTCAATGGAGCGACCAATTTTAGTGCGAACTTCCTTGTCGCTCGGCATGGATGCGATGATGAGCTCAGAGGTACAGTGGCTCACTTCAATAGAAGAACCTACTGAGTTTTCGAACCTATTTATCCTGCTCTGTGAGAAAGGCAACGGAAACAAAGCTGTTTGAACGATTCAAACACGGCGAACTCAGTTCTAACAATGATCACAAACACACTCCATCTATTCTACTCCTTCGGTCGCTCCATAAGGGTCACTCGCAGACTCAGACGCCCCACAAGGTTGCCGCCGACGGTCAGCGGCACGATCGCGACCTGGCGTTTGCCCATCTTCTCGATACAAAACGTGCCGTGGCCGAGGCTGAACTCGTACGATCCCGAGGACGCGAACGACCGAGTAGAGTTCGCGCTGGTCGTCCTGGCCAGTCCGCCTGTCGAGTGGAAGGAGCCCGCCGAGCCGCCGCTGATATTACTGCTCGCAACGGATCCAGAGCGAGACCGCGAGCGCGACGACGAGCTTGATCGCTGCTTGGTGCGACTGCGAGTGCGGATGAGCAGCGCCACGTGCTTCTTGCCCCTTGGTGCAACGCGAGTATTGTAGCGGAGCCCTTGCTCTACGAAGGCGTTCCACGGCATGACGTGGAAGTTCGAGGACGTGGCGTTCGCCACAGGGGACTTGGAATTGGGCACGGGTGTCGACATGTCGATGCTCTCTCCCCAGTTCAAGTTCTCCGCTACTTCTTGAAGCTTACGCTGATGCGAGAGCACGTCTTCACACGGCAACGGGAACAGGAATCCCAGCTCCACGTTCTCTAGTCGGCTGAACAGGCCAGACATGTTGTCGTCCAGTACATCCATCCACTGGATGGATCGGAACTCGACCTTGAGACTCACGTCACAAGCTGAATCCCCAGAGTTCTTGCGTCTCAGCACGGGCGCCGAGCCAAAGAAAGCCGGCATGCGGGGAAGCGTCATGCGTTGACTTGGCAAAACGACCGGAGGCTCTGCCATATCAGCCTCATCTTCCAGCGAAGCAGCTACTCGAAATACTGCAGACACCGGCTTGTGGTCGGACGTCGTCACTGCTTCACACGAGTCGTAGTACAAACACTGAACTTGCTGCTGTCTACCGGGCAACGATGTATGCAGGATGCGATCTGTGTAGGAGGGTACCCGGTAACCCCCGCCACTGGCCATCAGCGAGTAGTTGCGGCTCAACGAGTCACCGCCGTAGTTCTGGAGAAGCTCTCCACGAATCCGTCGGAATGTCGGGAAGAACGTGATCGGTGGCTCTTCGAATCCATAGAAGAGCTGACACGATTCCCGAAGAGCGGTGAGCTCATCATGCTCCCGAATCAGCGTCTTCAGAGCCGCGGGCAGATCACGTACCAAGCGCATCATCGTCGGCGTCGCCACCTCTTCGTACTGGTCGTATGGACGGCCACGGCGATCGGAGTGTGCTGCCGACGCAGACCGAGAGCGGTTGCTTGCTCCGGAGCTGGTTCGTGCAGTCGATGCTGTTGACTTGGATCGACCGATCATCGCCAAATGGTCGAGCATCTCTGCTGGCGTGGCGCCCTTACGAGCCATCCGGTAGTTGAGATCACCGAGCACAAAGCTGTGGTGGTGGAGCAGTGGGAAGCCCATGCCGTAGTCTTCTTCGTCAAGGTGGAGCTGCTGCAAAATCTCCATCGCATCTTGGTTGCGGCGCATAACTTTCGAGGGTGGCGTCTTGGTGCTGGCGATAGGCAGCCTTGACTGAGAAGCTGCTTCGTTGGGGTCAGCTGAGCTGACAGACGCCCCGTCAACAGAACTCGCGTAGCCGCTACCATCAGCAGCTTGCTTGCGAAACGGCAGCTTCTTTCCAGACATACTGGACGACGAGTCAGACGCCAAATGACACGTCACAAAGGCAAACGATGTGTTGCCATACCGGAAGCTGAGACCAACTGCACCCTTGTTGGAGGCACGCCCGAACAATAGCAGTGACTTGCCCCGGTACACTTCTTGCGCGTGCTTGCTCATGGCTTCGCGTTGTGGCATCTCAAAGCGGCCTTGCAAGATCGCGTCTTCCAGCACGAACACAGTCAACGCGATGTATCCGTGGTACCCCAACGCTGTGGCTCGCTTGCCGATCTCCCGGGAGAAATGGACGTACTTTTGCTTGGTGTTGGCGATCAAATGGTTCAGAATCTTGCCCTGTAGATCGCCGAGGTTCATACACTCCTGCACGCCGATCACGTAGATCTCGTGGCCAATTGGGATCCACTCCACGAGCTCTCCATCCGAGATGTTCTGCTCACCCATGTTGAACGTTGAGACGAAGATACTAAACGACTGGGACGTTCGAGATCCAGTTGGCTGCTGCTGTTGGCTCGCCACGCTTCGCTTGTTTTCTCGATCCGAGCCAAGCTCAATAGATGCACGTTCCAGTAGACCCGCTGCAAATCGGCGTTTCTTGTTGACTTGAGGGGGCCCGGCTGATGAGTTGGCCGGTTGCTGTGGGGAGAATGGCCGCGACGCGTCATAGGCTGACGTATTCTCCAAGGAGATCGCTGATTGGGCGTGATGGGTAGTGGCGGAGGTGCTGATACTCGATACAGTCGTCTCCGTCATGCGTTCGCCGAGCTCCTCCGGAACGACTGACAACGTGCCATCGTGCTTGAAGCACTTCGTAAAGAACTCGTCCGTGTCCATGGATCCAGCGCCAGCCTCGTTGTCTTCGCTGCTCGAGCGAAGCTGGTTGAGGTCTCCACCAGCCGAGTGCGTGTTCTTGGCACCAGGAATCTTCTTGAACAGACCGCCATACACGACGGCGTTCGAGAAGCCATCGAGATTGAGGATGAACTGGACTACAACGCCGAGAGCGAAGACGTGGAGACCGCAGATTTCCAATGTGCGGTAGAAGATGATGGGGATGCGGTGGATGAGGAAGATCGCGATGTAGAGCAGCGCCTTGCGTCGGATGACAGCGGAAGTGACGTCCGTACTGGCCGAGTCGTGCCACTGCACGCGCTGCTTCAGGTTGACGCGGATCAAGAGCAGCAGCGCCACGTTGACCACGGCAAGCGCCACGTAGTACACGTAGAAGTGCACGAACATGAGCAACGGATCCATGATCCAACAGTAGAACGTCGCGTTTCCGTACTTGTGAGCTACACATCCAGAAGCTCAGTGAGTCTTTCAAGTCAACCAAGGAGGAATGATGTGCCGTGGCTTACCTCGTAGGGGATACAACGTGAGCAAGGCTGACGGTGCTAGTGTGAAGAGTAGAAAGGGACCGAGCCGTGCCCGTCGTTTCTTGTCACTCTCTCCAAACACGATCCATCGGTAGAGGTTGAAGGACATACAGGTCGTCCAGAGACAGCTCGCGAGCCCACCGGCGTGGATCACGACGGCCTGGACGACACACCACGTATCATCCTCGAGTACTGTACGGCCGATCATCCGAGCCACGATAGACGAGAGGTCGATCCACGACAGGATGAACACGAGCTGTGCGTTGAAGTCACGAGGGCTGGCAGAGGAAGCAGCAGGTGTCGCCGATACATTGTACATGTGGGACTCGTGCCGTCGACGCCATCGATTCCCACACGACCGCCCGAAGCGTTCCCATAGATAATAAAGAATCACGAAGCACAGACCGATAAACGACAGAGAGCTAATACATCCACATGAGATTTCCCAACAGTGAGAGACTAAGCATGTATGGAAAATACCTATGGCACGTACCAGGAGATCAGCACGAAGACCTGGAGGATCTGTGCCTGGCCGGGGGTCATCGCTTCGCTCGTGCCAGTGGCGAGCAAGGTGGTCGTCGTTGCGGTCTGGATCTCGATCCGCTGCTGGCGAAGCGTCCTCGTGTCGCCCATGGTGGACAGCCACGCTGTGCTGCTAGTCGTGTTGTGGAAGATGTCGACGTGGTGGTCAACTGGCGTCGGGTGTTAGGACACCACGCTCTTAGTCGTAGCCTTCGCGTCGCCTGGAAGCAATGGCGCGACCGACGGCGAGCTTCCCACCGATATGATTCGGGTCGCTGCAGCACTGACCACAGCCAGAGAGCCGAGGATTCCTCCGGCGTGGTGGTGGTTGATCGATGGATCCACTGCAGCTGCGTGGGGCCAACGACCGGAACCGGATGTGAGACGCGCGCTGCCGCCGAGCGTCAACGATGGAAGGCTCGGAACTCTGCTCAATCAAGAGAACTCCGGACTCCAGTCTCCACCAAAGACTCGCAGGACTCAACTCACTCACACAGACAGTGTGCGAGCGTTCGCATTCGAACAGTGGGCTGGCCGGTTTTCCTTCCATCTCTCTCCGTGTCGGGTCTCGCATTCCGGCCTCGTTCTGTTTCAGTCACAGCTTCCACTCTGAACTGACCCTTTGACTGACCACCTGCGTGCTGATTGGTGGAGGAGGAGTCGAAGGACAAATTTGCACCAATCAGACGCGAGAAAGGAGGAGCTCCTCCGAGGAGCTCCTCGTGTTGGTGCAGGTGTGATTTACTCACTCACGGCGAGAGTGCACGCTTTGTGGCGGCAGTGCCATGCTCTGTCAAGGATCTGGGTCTTGCAACGCAACGCATGGAGTCCACTTGAGCTGTCGGGTGAGGAAATCGCATCGGCAGGCAGGCAGCTGACGTTACAGGAAGCATGCGAAGGACGACGGGGCACGATGGAAGAACGGCCATCAATGGAGCGCAAGTCGCGCTGTGTGGAGACCTTCTGCGATAAGATCACTAGAACTGGACGCATGCAAGTTGCAAGCAGCGCCAGCGACCTGGGATCGTACACGACCGGTGGTGTACAATAGAGCTATACCGAAGACGACTCGTCTTCGGTCTTAGACGACAGCCACTTGCGTGGCGTAAGCTAACTGCTCAATGGGCGTCGCGGTCGCTGATCGTGGATGTCTGCATGCTGGCTTTGTGGCCATGGTGGGCGTGAGTCAAATCCGGCGTTTGCGTCAGGCAGATCGATGTGGTCAGAAGGCGTCCAGTGTCAAAGGATCTTGACGGCGGCACTCACGCGACTACGATTTGAGCCAAAATCGTCAACATTAGAATTTACGGTGTGGACGACGGCTTTTCTCTATTCGACCTGGCTAAGCCAGACTAATGAGATATTAGCACATGTCTGAAGTTGAAGCGTGCAGACCTGCCAGTCCAAAAACATCCACACGCTGGTGAGGGGATGGTCGTTGTCTTCCCTTCCAGTGAAAAGATGCAAGCGAGGCAGACCAACTCCGGAAGAACGGGGCTGTGCGCAGATGTATCCAGTCGCCTCCATTGCTCACTATCCAACAAATCAGTCCGTGTTTGCGGGCAGACCAAAAGTATTAATCTCTGTTTATGAATGAGCCTTCGCTCTTTTCGGTGCTTGCTGTATCCTTGCGCTTGTGGTCCTCATACGACAATCAAGAGCCAGTCGATCAAACTCGGCGGCTAGCCGACACGGTGACGACTGCGCTTCGGTACGTTGATTTAGTCCAGCACGAAGTGGCCTCCCTTGCCGAGAGCGAACGAGCTGAGCGTATCCATGTCGGCGTCGTACTCGCGGTTGATCTCACGGACAATGTCCTTGATCGACAACATGCCGATGAGATCGCCGTCGTCGTTCACGACCGGCAAATGGCGAATGTCCTACATACACAAGGAACCCATCAGTCTACGGGCATATAATACGAGAGATGGAAGTCGCTTACGCTGGAGAGCATCTTGCCCATGAGCTGGCCAGGTCGCTCATTTGGCTTGGCGGCGATCACACGCGAGCGCTTCGTCATGATCTGCGACACCTTGGTGTTCTTGGCCGTCAGTCCTTGCAGCTCCACCTTCTTCATGTAGTCGCGCTCCGTGATGACGCCCGCGAACTTGCCGTCCTTGCCGCTGACTGCAAGGCAACCCAAGTTGATACCGGCCATGCGCGTGATCGCTTCAAACACGGTCGCGTTCTCCGAGATCACGAAGTTCACGCCGTGGTAGCAGCTCTTCTCCATGATGTTCTGCGCCGTGCCCTTCTCGTAGTGGTAGGCGCGTGCCTGCAACGCACGAGGCGCAACGACTGCCACGACCGCAGCCTTCTTCATACTGGTCGCGTGGAGTCGTGCGAGCATCGTTCTTCGTCAGAGGTGGGTGCGTGCGTACTCGGCTGTTCTATCGTAGCTCTTCGCGTTGTGGCCCACTTGTGGGGCTGCACTTCAGCTTCCACCGTTTGCGCCGCCGAGGCTGCTTGGGGGGGGAAGATACAGCAGGTTGAAGAAGCGCAAACAAATATGCTGGGATACAGGTACAGTCCGTTCGTCCTCTAAGCCACCACTGAGAAATAAGCAACCTCCTATCTAGTATATCATGAATTGCATTAACTGATACAGTTTTGACTGTCGGACTTGATTTACGTCGCTTTTTCATATCTCAGGGGGTGGCTTAGAGGACGAACGGACTGTACCATACGCAATATCAAAGGGTTTTTCGATGGTACAGTCATCCCTTGCATAACGACATACACTATAAACCTATTTCCCTGCTATACCGAATGCATGTATTTGCACTACATTATCTCAGAGGCCTCTTATATTGATATACCCGTCACAATTAATTTCGTTGAAGGGGTGTCGGTATTCGAGGGATGACTGTACACTTTCGAGAAATGTACCAAAAGAGAGGTACGGCCTGACACAGACCAGAACGTACCAGAAAAAGGGTACACATCCAGATTGTGCCAAAAATAACCCACGTACCGGTAGTACCGGTACAAAACTCGGTAGTGTACATATCTCCCTATCAGCTGCACCCAGCACAGACATCCAGCATAACGCGACCGTGACCAAGCAAGCCAAAGACGCGGTGGGTACGAGCCGGCTTGGGTGGTCCTCTGCGTGGATTGAGGAACAGAGACGACCGGCAACGCCCTCGCAACGTGAGACTACGTGAGACACCGACGCATTCACGAAGTTTCCAGCGCGTAGGAGCATGGAGACGCCCAATGCCACGCCGTCCAGTGACACGAATGACACAGTGAGACAACCCGATGCTTCCTCCTCCCTCGAAGCTTCGAATGACGTGGCCATTGGCGCCTCTTCTCCACTGGCTACGATTCCAGACGTGGGTGTAGTTGCTGAGGAGTCTCCTTCGGTGGAGAGTGCGCCAGTCGCAGACGCGATCGCATCGTCCACGAATCCAGCATCCATTTCCACCACCACGATGCCGCCCAAGCCGCGCAAGATTTCCGGCGGGCCGTCGCATCGCCGTGTGCGTAGCGGCAGCGGACAGAGCATCACGGGTGCATCACCCACCGGCAACGGAGGTTTAACATCGGCTGGAGGCATCGTGATCGGTGGGATCCGTCGTCGCCACCGTACGCCTAGTGGTCACAACACGTATGTACGACAAGGATCCACAGGCAGCAGTGATGAAGACGTTGTGGAGGTCATTGAAGCACCGAGAAAGACGTCGGGAGGAAGTAGACCCAAGCGGCAGATGGCGGTGCGCACCACGAGCCTCAAGAACGTCGCGAACACAATCCGAAGCAGTATCCGGCAGTCGGCGACGAACGGATCGGGGTCCACAGCGAATGGAGCGGGAGCAGACGACGCGCAGAATGGACAGCAGTCCTTTGCTGGTGTCGCTCAGCAAGTGGTGTCCTCGCGTCGTGCTGCGAGAGGCTTCCTGGCGATGTGGAGTAACGGCAGTGCCGGCGCTGTCCACGTGTACAAGGGCATCCACATGGAGAAGAAGAAGCTGGATTTGAATAGCGTGGTTGCTGAGTTCAAGGAGATCAAGCGTCGCCAGTTCTACCAGGAGCTGGTCGTGTACCTGGTGTTCCTCACGCTCTTTTTCTCGCTGCTCAGCTGGCTCCCGGTGCAAGACAGCTACCAGCAGAACGACGTCGTCGGCTACCTGACCTGTCGTGAAGAAGGCGTCTGCGAGTTGAAGAAAACCGGTGACGTGTACGACTTTGCTAGTACGGTGTCGTCGCATATCTGTCAGCGCAAGGACGTCCAGGCGCAGTGGCTTCGTATCGGAGGCGTACGCTTTCGCCAAGTGCGTGTGAAGGAAGAGCAGTGCAAGGTGTACGGCGGCTGGTTTGCTCCGTGCTATCCTTTCTACACGGACACGGCAGAGATGAGAGAACCTATCGAAGGAGCGAGTGGCAAGCGCGTGTACCAATGGAACGACGGGCTTGGAGCGCTCCAGCCGCGGCTTTCAAGCTCAGTGTTCGAGTATGCGTCGATGGCAAGCTTCCAGAACTTTGGGAACGGTGGCTACGCTGTAGATTTGTGCGATGTCGACGTTGAGGACCTGCAAGAAGACGAGTGGATCTCTGTTGCGACGCGAGCGTTCTCGATCGAGTTCATGCTTGTCAACCCCGTGACGCGAGTGTTCACGATTGGCTGGCACGTCTTCACGAACAGCCCGTCTGGCCACATGAAGCACTACCCGCACAGCGCGAACCTTCGTGTTGTCGGCTTGGAGGAAAACGAGTTGTTTGGGGAAATCGACGTTGCGGATCTGTCCGAGAGTGTGAAGCCGAAGACAAAGGGCCTGAAGCGGACGCTGGAGCAGATCCAGAATGCTACGCGAACAGTCTGGTCATTTGTGAAGGCGATCGACTCGCGGATCTGCTTGTGGCT
>JAADXI010000458.1:0-21341 GCA_023337615.1 Pythium brachiatum | reverse complement strand
CTGCTTCGCTCTGGCGGCGCGGGTGTGCGTGGTGTGAACCTTGGTGGCTGGCTTGTGGCCGAGCAGTGGATGAGCTCGGAGTCGGACATCTGGCGCGATATGGCTGAGGGCGCTTCGTCGGAGGGCGAGTTCCAGGTGCTGATGCATGGCAACAACCCCGAACAGCGTCTGGCGAATTTCGAGAAGCACCACTCTACGTTCATCACGGAGGCGGACATCGCTGCGATCGCGATGGCCGGCTTCAACATGGTACGTGTGCCAGTGGGCTGGTGGATCTTGGGCGAGGACCACGACGACGCCGGCAGCAAGTCGGAGATGGCGGTGTTTTCGAAGAACACGGTGCGGTACTTGGACACGCTTGTGCGCGAGTGGGTTGTGCGCTACAACTTGGCTGTGCTGGTGGATATCCACGCGGCGAAGAGTTCGCAAAACGGTGGCCAGCACTCGGCACCGCCGACGGCGGGCGTGGCGTACTGGGGCAAGTACCCGGAGAACGTGCGCAACACGGTGTTGCTGGCCAAGTTCATCGGCGACCGTTACCAGAAGGACGACGCGTTCCTGGGTGTCGGTCTATTGAACGACCCAGCTGCGGACACGGACAAGCAGGTGCTTCGCCACTGGCGCATCGCCAGTACTACCAGGATGCATACCAGGCGGTGCGTGAGTCGGGCAACGAGTGTGTGTTGGCGATCATGCCGTACCGCTACAACTCTGGTGTGGACAGCTTGGCGGGCTTCATGGAGGCTCCTACGCACAAGAACGTGTTGGTGGAGTGGGCCACTCCACCCACTCCGAGTGGCACATCGTGCTACATCTGGGGTCACGAGAACGGGTCTGCGGACGAGTTGGTGAACAAGACGATCCTGACGGACTTCCAGTCGAAGGTGTTGGCGTGGACGAGCCGTGCGAACGCGAACAAGCTGTTCTTGGGCGAGTGGACGCTTGCGAACGCCGGTCAGATCCCTCAGATCGAGTCTGCGGAGTTCGCGTAGTATGGCTCAATAGTGACGCAAACAGCAGCTCTTGTGATTGATACTACTGGCAGTACTTCGACGTAACCTCATTTAATCTATGCTTGTCTACGAATCCGTACAGGGTGAGCTTCGGTGTTGAACACGTACTCGTCTAGTGGGATCAAGTCCTCTGGTGCCTGTAGCAGGTAATGGTACTTGAGCGTCTCGGCCAAAAAGAAGCTCTCCATCTTGTCTTCGACTTCCGAATCCTGCTGGCGGACATCCCTAATAGCCCCATACCCGTGCTCGACCTTGGCATACTTCTCCAGGCTCTGGAAGATCTCCCATCCAAGATCACGGTACTTCGTATCCTTCGTGATACGATACATGTAGAACAGACTCTCGATCGCCTCAGGTCGGAGCTTGTACGCGGAGTCTCGTGCGAGCATGTAGGGAAACTCAACGACGTCGGGTGACAAACCCGTGGCTTGCCGGTGGTACATTTGGTAGCACGTCTCCATCAAAGTCTCCGCGAGCTCCATGTGGCGCTTGTTCTTTTCTTCATCCGCGTGCTCGTGGAGCGTGCCGAGTGCGAGCATGCCAGGCACGAAGCACGTCAAATGGTCCATGTTCTTCTCTCCCGACATGCTCGGCAGCCTGAGCTTCTGGAGATAGCTGAGGTTGTCCGCCTTGGAGTGCTCGATCACGTTCTCAGCCATTCCTCGCACAGCGTCGTCGTAGAATGTCCGCAGGAACTCGTCTTCAGGGCGCTTGCCACTGTAGATGTACACCTTGATGAGGTACTCGTAGAACGAGTCGCCGTACGCGCCAATGGTGATACTCGAGTGGCTCGCAAAGTTGCCAGACTTGGCATCATAGTGCACTGGGAAGAGACCCGAGTCCTTGTAGGAGCCCTCTCGCTTCAGGATCTCGTAGAATGCATCGCCACTCTCACTGTACTTTGGGTCGCCTGTGATATCCGAGAGATACCTCATCTCCAACTGCAGCGTTCCGATGTCGGCGATCAAGCCGTAGCCGCTTGTCCACGATGCAAAGTTCTTCTTGAGTGTCTTTGGGTTGAAATACGTGTAAAACACTTTCTTGCTCGGCTCAAACGCCGGCATCAACAAGTCCATGAGCTCCTGGGCCTTGGTCTTGAACACCTCGTCGCCCGAGAGATCAAACGCACTGAGCAAACCTCCAACTTCTCGGATGATGGTCTCAAAAATCGACACATCGCCCTTGGCACCCAAGTGGTCAAAGCGTAAGTGGTTTGCCACGTAGTCACGTGCACGGTAGAACTCGTCCTTCATGTCCATGATCCACAGCGTGTCGAGCCCGTCCACGAGTGAGCATGCGATGTTTCCCCACACATCATCCTTGCGTTTTGCCGACACGGGTCCGACTTCATCCGCGCCGAACGCGTGCTTCTCGTAGCTCCCCCACGCGTGCTGCATTGCCGCCTTCACCGCCAGTCTACGCTCTTCCTGAAGAGCTGAGCTCGCTGCTTCCGATGGTTTAGTGGTTGGCTTCTGCGAGGGAGGCTGTGAGACCCCGCGCAAATTATCCGATTGCGTGTGGACCGGAGCAGCAGCCAGATTCTCATTCGCAGCCTCGCTGACGACCACGATGGGCCTCGCCTCTCGCAGAGGCAGCATCATACTCTGCATCCACAGCGTCAGCACCATCGCCACCGTCAAAAGCCCCACGAAGACTTGGCGCCGCCACCGGAACAGCGTAGAGCAGCACAGGAAGCCGACGCTGCCCTGGCCGGAGCTATTGCCTTTGGCACCACGGGGACGCGGCTTGAGCACACGCGCGGACGCTGCGCTGCTGCTGCTGTCGGTAGTTAGCGGCAGCATTTTCGCGTGGGGAATGGCGAGCGAAGATCTTGGAACCGCCAAGTGTCTGGAGGCGCCGAGGCAGGCGGCATCTCTTCACTGTTGCGTAAATTAGAGTGGTTATGACTTTGAAATGGAAACCTGTAGGCGTATGGTTGCATATTTGAGGTATCTAAGGGCAACTTGCAGAGGGGTCACAAATCTGAGCACGTCGAAGTACAGCACAGTATTCAGTTGAACAGGTGGGAGGGTGGATATCACTCATCAGGTGGTCAACTCATGCTGCAGATTCAGTAGATTAAATAGCGATCTCGATTAAATATAGTGATCAGTACCCTGGCACCGCTCTTCCAGGACCATTCTTCCGTTGGAATGATCAAGCATCGCCTCGGACACCTCTCTCTGTTGTTGCCTCTGTCTCTGTGTGTATCTCTCTACACCAGGAGAGCTTCGATCTGCAGCGGCCCGGAGGTCTGCTCGCTGCGTAGGATCACGCCGTTGTTTTCCTCGAGACTGAGCCGGTGGCTCGTCGAGCTTCGCAGGTTCAACGCCACACTGGTGCGTCCGCTGGTACTGGCGGCCTGCTGCTTCTTGAAGCGATGGAAGAGCTTGCCTCCACTGCTCGTGAGCACGTTCTTGCGGTCCATCTCCTTCTGGAACAGCTCGCAGATCTCGAAGTGGCCGTTGGTCGTGGCGATCGCGATCGCGTCACTGCCGCTCTTGGTCTGCTGCTCGGGATCCGCGTTGTGCTTGAGCAGCAGCTCCGTGAGTTCCACCGAGCCGAGCTTCGCCGCGAAGTGCAGGGGCGTGAGCCCACTGGCCGTCGTGGCGCGCACGTTTGCGCCGTTCGCCAGCAGCAGCTCGACGATCTCCGTGCTCTGCGACACGATAGCGGCGTGTAATGGGTGTGTGCCTCGAGCACTCGCGGCACACACTTCAGCTCCGGCCTCGAGCAGCGTCTTCGCGACCTCCACGCAGCCGTTGCGGCACGCAGCGATGAGCGGCGTGATGCCCGACTTGTTGGCCTGGTTCACGTCCGCTCTTTCCTGCAGCAGCATGGACACGATCGCTGTGCGGCCCATGCGGGACGCGATGTGGAGACACGTCGTGCCGTCCTCCATGGCCACGTTAGCGTCCGCGTAGTAGAACAGAATGAGCTGCGCGCCGTAGCTGTGGCCGATGCGACACGCCACGAACAGACAGATCTCCCACCGCCGTGCCATGGTCAGCTCGGGCTTCTGGAGCTCCGCGATGTCCTGACCGTACTGCGTGAGAATGGTGTCACAGAAGTCTTCAAGGAAAGTCTGCAACGTGGCGAGACCGACGCGCTTCACTTCCAGACGCGGCAAGCGGTGGCTGTCTTCTACGGCGACCACGGGTTCTGCAGTTGCCTGGTTGGTCGTATCGGTAGTGTCATCCTGCTCCTCCTCTTCGTCGTCCACGAGACTGAGGTCCTCGACCGCGGCCTGCTCGCGCTCGGCTCGCCATGCGCCTAGCGCCAATGGCCGGCGTAGCGTCGCAGCGTCCAGCACGCGGAAGTGGATCTTGGCGTTAAAGAACGACGCGTAGGCGTTCAACACGTCGCATTTGCCGCGCTGATACTTGGCCTGGAGTAGGGAGCCGGAATAGCTCGCAAACGCTGTGTGGAGAGACTGGAGCCATCGCTCCAGCGCGAATCGCTGGGTGGTCACGTCGGCAAACTGGTTCTTTGATCGCTGGAAACACGAGGAGCTGGACACTGGTAGTGGTCCCATGGCGTGGAGTGTGTCGTGGAGCTTCTGGAAGGAGCAGGGCGACGGCGATTCGCACGCACAGCACGGCGAACGCGCGCTCTTCTTCACGATGCGGCGCATCCACTCGGTCTTTTTACTGTGTGTCACCTGCGGTCGCGTGAGCCGCAGCAGCTCCGTGCGAAGCGACTGGAACGCGACCATCGGACGGTCAATGGAGACCACTGGAGCGCTGGCATTCTGCGACGTGAGCGTGATCTGGAACAGTGTGACGTTCATTCGCTTGCGGCCGCCGTGGGTCTCGGTCGTCGTGGTCGTGTACGCAGGCACCGCGATCTTGTGGGTCTGCAGCCAACTCATAGTGATGGAGGATGGATGTACGGGCGGGGGAGGCCTCGTTAGGGGGTTATACAGTACAGGAGACTTGGTGAGAGACTCCTGTGGTGTTGATGGTCTTGTCCTGTCGAAGGAAGATCCAAAAATGCCAGTGGCAGACAGTCAGACGAGCGTGTACGACCCGCCGCACAAACCCCGATGCTAAATGGCGGGGCAAGTTGCTGGCAACGGCACGATGCGGCGGTTGCCACCCAGCCGCCGCCGTG
This sequence comes from Pythium brachiatum, assembly GCA_023337615.1. Lineage (NCBI taxonomy): Eukaryota > Oomycota > Peronosporomycetes > Pythiales > Pythiaceae > Pythium > Pythium brachiatum. Next base: position 16,215 of record JAADXI010000458.1, on the reverse strand, counting down.
TCAACGACCAGTGCCGTGAGTTACAGTCCAGCAAGCGACAGTTGCAGCCCCTCCCACCGCAATCCGCGAACGCACGCGGCCTGTGGACTCCAGTGGAGTGCCAGGGTGGACTGGCCTTGTCCAGTGGCTCACTTGTTACTTGAAGCTTGAGGGGTACGTTACTCACGCCGATTGCTTGTCAAGAGACGCGTGGTGTGGCTGGATCGAGTCAGTTGGCCGCCGAGCCGACGGTCAAATCGTACTTAGTCGAGTTCAAGTTAGCCACGAAGACCTGCGGTCTCGGATAAGTACGATTCCGGCACCACGCAGCCCAAAACTGTCAGAACGGCTCTGGCAACAATGGCTCCAGGCCGCGCGTGGAGGCACTGCTCTTGCTGGCTACACTGTACAATGTACAATGCAGTTGCGTGATGTGGTTGCGGATAGATTCAAAAAGCCTCGCCGGGAAGCTGCCTTCCCGATCGCATGAATTCATTGTGGGGACTCACTTGAAATCTACCAGATCCAAAGTGGATCTGCATTATCCATCAGCTGGATTGCTGGAAGGCATGCGTGCTACAGTACTCATTCACCTGTCCGCGGCGACAGCGATGTCCCACTGGACGTCAACGCTGGTCTCATTCTGACTCAGAGCGTTGTCGAGGCGTGGCCACTGGAGTTCTGGACGGGAAGATCCTTTGCGACTCACTGGCGACTGACAGCCTGACTCTGAGTTACAGGCGCATGGGATCGGCGACAAAGTGCGTGCGTTTGACGCAGTTGAGTTCCTCGACTTGGAACTGTTCCTGGAAGAGATCCAGTGGCTTGAACTGCTTCTCGATCGTCTCTTGGACGTGGTCGTTCCACGGGTGGTCGCAGTTGCAGACCCACGGACTATCGAAGCCGTCGCACACGCACTTGGCCTTCTGGCATTTGAACGGCTTGGCGCCTGGGTCGTGGTCGGTGTGCTTGTGCTTACACCGACAGCGAAGGATCCACGCGCCTTCCGCCACGACGTAGAAGAACGCTTTGCATGCGCACTTGGCTGCTGTGCACTGAAATGGCGAGAAGGCTGACGCAAGCGCCTTGTTCTTGACGACGCGTGGATCGTCTTTCCGCGACGGGTGCTCCTTGTACCGGTGGCCACTACGTATACGCTCAGCCAACTTGTTAGCTTCTACGTTGATCAAGAGGGAGAACATCGAGCAGCACTCACCATAGACAGCGACTCTCCTCGCGAACAGGGATACACTCGCGTTTGCACCGCGTGCAGGACCACTTCACCACCAATTTCTTCAGCATTTTTAAAGACTGGGTATACTCGGGTATCTCAGCAAGCTCTTGCGTAGGCGGCAGTGCGGCTTCTAGGTTCGAACATGAGGTGAAGACAGCATTTGGGTCTTTACAGTGATCAGCGTCTTGGTTTGTGGGCAGTGAAGTGTCGAGGTCAATAGCTTCAGGAGTCTTGGTCCTCACCACGCCGCTGGGCTTCTCCTGAGGTCCTACCGCATCACTGGAACTATCAACACCGGCCAGCGTGCCACATTGTCGCTGCCGGTTGCTTGTCTTCAGCTTTTTCTTCAACAGGTTGAGTGCATACCTGCGTGCTTCTCGATCATCCATGGTCACGTCCTAAGTGAGACCGTGCGACCTTTCAAGCTCCACAGTGTTCACTTTAGTGACCCGGGGCACTTCAACCTCACCAGCGCTCGCGACAAAATGCCTCTGGGGCAACGGCATCTCTCCGCGTTGTTCGTGTGCCTCGTCTTTCTCTGTATCCACCTAGCGACTAGTACGGCGCTAGTGTGTCTGCGAGGTACTTACTTTGATGGCTCGCGCTGCTCGCTGTGTCCCGGTGGGACCTATGGCAATCGTCCAGGACTCACGACGGCTCAGTGCTCCGGAAGCTGCTCACCAGGCTACTTCTGCCCACCAGGATCGACGTCTGCGATTGAAAAGCCCTGTGGAACGTCCACCTACTACTGTCCACGAGGCAGCGCCATGCGTCAGCGCGTGGATCCGGGCTTTTATACTGTCTCGTATCCGTTTCCCGAGGGTAAACCGACCGCAATCGACCAAGCCGAGCGCCAGATCCAGTGCGAGCCGGGCTTTTTCTGCGTGAATGGCATTCGACGCAAGTGTCAAGTCGGTTACTACGGCATTTCAGTGGGGTTGACCACGGCCACCTGTACTGGACAGTGTCCACAAGGCTTCTACTGTCCAGAGGGGACCTCCGATCCACTGCCTTGTCCCGCTGGCACCTTCGGAGGCGAGCTGGGACTGACAACACCGGCGTGTTCTGGGCTCTGTCCGATTGGATCTTACTGGTACGTGCACTCTTGCTTCCCTGGAGCTGACTCGCTGTGGTGCTAACAGTTTGAATTAATCAGTCCTCTAGCAACGATCGTTCCACGCCCGTGTCCGGCAGGTTCATTCGGTCGAACCACTGGACTCACGACCGAGCAGTGCTCGTCCCAATGCTCCGATTCGACGTGCCTTCCGTCACCGTGCCCTGCAGGCTTCTGCTGTCCTCTCGCTACCACGTCACCAACTCCATGCGGAGATGTGAGCGTGTTTTGCCCCTTAGGGTCGTCGTCGCCAACGGCGGTGGCGTTGGGGTTCTACACGATCTGGAAGACTGCTGTTGGTGTGGACGCCTACATTGAAGGTGCTACGCTTGCTGCATTGAATCAAACGACCCGTAACGACCAGCGAATCTGCGAACGAAGCACGTACTGCGTCAGTGGTGTCAAGCGGAAATGCCCAGCGGGGACCTACGGAGACGTCCAAGGTCTCTCCACAGCCCAATGTTCAGGTCCGTGTCCACCTGGGTTTTACTGCCCCATCGGAACCGCCAGCTACAACAGATACCCATGCACGGAGAGGTCTTCATTCTGTCGCCAAGGATCGCCTGTGCCCACGACAGTATCCACTGGATACTACACCATCACTGCTGCTACTGGCGTCCGCATCGACCAGCAAATCTGCCCGCCAGGCTCGTACTGCCTCAACGGTATCAAGTACTTTTGTCCTGCTGGGACGTACGGCGCAACCAGTGGTCTCAGTTCAGCGACTTGCTCGGGACGATGCCAAGATGGCTACACTTGCCCAGCCGGCTCGGTCTCTGCTACAACGACACCGTGCCCTGCAGGACAGTACTCGCGCAACGGCGTCTCGTGCGCTCCGTGTTTGCCTGGGTACTGGTGCTCCTCGGGATCGCCTGATCCGATGCAAAACGCGTGTGGTTCCGACTCGGCGTACTGCCCGCTTGGTTCAAGTTCGCCTACAAACGTCGCAACAGGATACTACGCAGTGGGCCAGACGCCCAATAGCCATACAGCACAAACACTTTGCAGCGTACAGACCGTCAAGCACTTGCAGCAATGCCCAACGCGCACAATCGGGGTCAACGCTGAGCTGTAATGCATGGAGTTGATGTGATTAGAAACTCTTGTAGCTGGGGACAACGGGCACGATGCGCCAGGACGTGTACTACAATGAACACAAAGGATTAAATAATGCACATCATAGACTAGGGTGAACAAAGCGTGACATACCTCCTGGAGCTCTTCCACAAAGCCCGGCGATGGAGTCTCCGTGGACTTTGGCACAAGCGGCAGGTCGGCCTCGTAGATCTCGCCGATGTAAAACTGCTTCAGATAGCGGAAAGACTGTCGGCTCGAGTGGTAGATCTCGAACATGACTGTACAGTCGACGTTCACGGCCTGCTCGGGGATGATCACGGAGCCGCCAGGGTGTTCAGGCAGCCATCGCGTCACGTCGAAGACCATGCCCTGCATCACGAGCCAGATCTCGCCGGTGTTGTTCCGACGCACGACTTCCTCCCACCGGATGGGCTCCTTACGGACTCGGGTCTCAAACTCCCCCAGCCGCTTCTCACAGACTTCTTGGAGACCGATGCACCCGACTTTCTTGGCGGCGGTGAGCAGCTCCTCTGCGTACTGTGGGTCGAACTGGCAGTCCGTGCCGTCGTTGCGAGCTTCGTGCTCCAAATACAACAGCACACGATCAAAAGTGAGACAGTCAATGTCCACATTGATCGACGACGAAGCGTCCTTGTGGACACCTCGACCGGCCAGCACCGCCGACGACAGCTTGATGCAAGGAAACAACAGCTTCTTCTTGACAGGAAACTCCTCTTCATCGTTTGTGTTGACCACGACGACATCCGCGCGCATCGACGCGAGGCTCTGGTCTTTCGGTCGTGGCGTCTGGTTCATCAGCTGAAAGCCGTGGTGTTCTCCTTCCACGCCATCCATCGACACAAACACCTGCGTGTCTTCATCCACCACGCCACGGAACGAGTCGGGCATCGTGAAGTCAGTCTCCGATTCGTCCTCCGCGTCGATCTCCAGCACACGCACAAAGTACTCCACTTCATCTTTGTATGCCACCGTCATGCGCTCGTTCTCAGTGAGGATGCGGTGCCAGTTGTGCTTAGCAAACGCTCTCGCGAACTCCTGCGCGTCCACACGCAGTCCATTCGCATCCAACTCCACAGAGCTCTTGAACAACGGGCGGATCTCAATCGCCATCGCGTTGATGCTCGGTACCTGCTCCTGGAACAGCGACCAGCTCTCCACCTGGCCCACACACAGCTCCAAGTTGATGAACTGCGGCTGTGTGAGGGCGATGCAGCCCCGTGGGATGCTAGCGTGCGCTCGCACGGGCACCACGAACTGCGCGTGGACACGTGGATGCACAAACTCCACAGCAGTAGCTTCACCACTGGCTGAGGATGCTGGGAAGTCCTCTGGATGGACCAATGCGCAGCCACGCGACGTCGTTTGGTCCACAGTCGCGGCTGGGAGCTCGTCGATGGAGAGCGCACGCAGCTCCAGCGTCCAGTCGCGACGCGACGCCGCTGTCTCCTGCTGCTTGCGCTGCTTCTCGCGCAGTGCTGCGGACAGCGCCGGCGCGCGCACGTCACCCGCTTGGTTGTTGTTCGCGACCCACGGCATCTTTGATCGCGACGGTCTCACTGGGCGATTGCTTCGGGTGGTCCATTAGGCCAGGTGTAGTCTGTGTCAGATGTCATAGGATACAAAACCTGCGACGTGAGAATGTGATGACAAACATTCTCCTTCTCAGGATATGTGAGTCGTATTCTGAGTCCAATATTGGGTCGAAAAAGGAGCTCTTGGTTTATTGGGCTGAGTATCCGAGATGGTGATGGCTAGGGAGCTCCCCCTACTTGGCGCCCTTCTCCTTCTTCTCAGCTTCCTTCTTCTCCGCTTCCTTCTTCTCGCCTTCCTTTTCCTTCTCCTTCTTCTCCGCCTCCTTCTCCTTCTCTTTCTTCTCGGCCGTCGTGCTGAAGTCCTCGAGCTCTCGGTACTTGATCTTGTTGTTCACGAGGTTGTGCAACGCGATCGTACAGCGGATCAGCGACGACAAGTAGATAACCTACAGAGCCACCACACCAATCACTCGTCAGCATCTCTATCTATCCATCCTCAGAGTTGCAGTGAGCTGTACGTACAAAGTGCATGTCGTTGGTCTTGACAAACATCGAGCGCACGAGAGAGTCGACGTTCAGGTTGGGCAGCAGGTTGAAGATCGTCTGCATGTTGTAGATGATCTGGTGGTTCGGCGGCAGCTTGCCGGCGAGCACGTTTTCCAGGTACACCTTCATCTCTTCCAGACGCTCCTTGAGACCGGCAAGCGCCGTCATCTTGTGCTTGACCTGGCCAGCCAGAGAGCTCACCGACGGGTCGTTGATGTCTCGCAGCAGGTGCTCCACGCCGACTTCCTCCGCTTCGTACGCGCCCACAGACGACTTGACGTGCTTGAAGGTTCGCTTGATAGCCTTGCCGTCCTCCTCCACCTCCTCAATCGAGCCGTACGCCGTCGTTGGCAGGCCTTCGACGTTCGCGCGCACATCGCAGATCACAAACACTGGGTTCGGGCAGTAGCGGCGGAACAGCTCGTCGATATCCAGGTCCGCCTTGCGGATCTTGGGGCCCGTGCTGTAGTATCCCACAATGCGCTCCTTAGCTAGCAATACGATCCACCATTAGATATTCGATCTCCCAGTTGTGTATCCTCCTTGAAAACGCACCATTGATCTTCTTGAACATGGCAAACATGCTCTCCAGGTAGTCGTGGTCCAGGTACCAGATCCCTGGGTTACGAAGATCCTCATCGAACGGCACCGCGAACGAGTTGGTGATGTCGCACTTGCCCTGGAACGTCGAGCCCAGTAGCACGCCGACCACGCGCTTGCTCGTGTCCTTGGCCACACGGTTGTAATGGTCCACGATGCTCAGCAGCACCAGCGGGTGGGTCACCACTTCCTCTGGCAGCTTCCACTTGGCCGCGGCGCTGGACGCCGTCGCCACGGCACTGTCGCTGCTCGCCTGTTCCGTCGCCGCCGTCATGTTCGCCTGCGATCCTTTCTGCTGCCGCACTCTTCTCCCCCCTGGTGGAAGCAAAAAGATAGTGAAGTAACGCTATCACGAACTACCTGAAGTGACTACACGTGGACCACACCATCACCGTATCCTACGTTATTCACGGTAATTTACGTGTATGTAAGAGAAATCATCCATATTTAGCTATCCATGTCGCCGTCGAAAGCGTGGCTGGGGCTATGGAGGTCTTTGACGCGCTTCTTCTGCGTGACCTTGGTCTTGCTGGCCACTTTGATGGCGTCTCGAGTGAGCACGTCCAAGTTCTTCTCGTCCTCGTCCAGCTCCGGTGTCAATTGGTGGTCATGCATAGACGTGGTGACACCGAGAGCCTCCATCCCGCCAGCTAGGCCTGAGCCTACACCACCCACGGCAGGAAACGACAATGCACCGAGCACGGACGGACGATCGCCACCAACGCGGTCTTTCTTGAGACCGACCTGTGATAGACGCTTGCGTCCGCCAGGCTTGGTGGCGACCTGGTCGTCGAAAGACCGTGCGGCCTTGGACCGGCGGCTTCGGGAGTCGCGGGTCTGTCCATTTCATCCCACAATGTCAGCCTTTCTCATCAGCGAACAGATCACAAGAGCTCTTCAGTCTACACACCGTCGTGAAGTTTGCATCCGGATCGCCGCGCCCACCCTCGACCTAACCATAATCACCACAGTTCTAATGAGTCATGATGCCAACAAACTTCACAATAGTATCCAGGCAAGCACGCACCACATCGATCATGAGCCCTGCGCGGTCTTGGCAAATTTGCAGCAGATTCACGATCTCCTTGGCTTCCAGGATCTCAAACTCGGACGACAAGTGGCTCTCGCAGTTCATCGGCGGTGGCCACAACTGTGCCGCAGGGATCGCGTTCTGGTGCGGCGTGCGGCACGACGTGATGCCCAGCAGCTTGACGATGCGCGAGGCCCCCGCGATCACCTCTTTGGACGTGGTCAGCAGCACGTTCTGCGTCCGTTCCGTTCGCGCCAACTCGACTTCAGCGACGCGCAGCTTCTCTTCGAGCATCCGAGGGTCTTCGGTGCTGGTGACAGCATTGGACATCTCCAGCTCCTGGAGCTGCTGCTCCAATTCCACTTGGTGTAGTTTGATTTGCTTGAGCCGTGCCTCGTATACTTTGGCTTGCTCCTCGAAGCTTCGGTTGAGCTCTTCGCGGCTCACAAACTTCTCGAGAATCAGCTCGAGCTTGGAAAAGCCCGTGGCCTTTTGGATCTTCTCACACATCGACTCACACTGCTGGAGCGCGACTTTCGCAGCAAGTGATCGGGTCGACGCACTCACAGTATGGGCACGCACGGCACTCGCCTCTTGCTCCAACGACGTGCCGTCTGCTGAGTCCTTCACTGCCGCGTTGCGAACGTTGTCGATCAATTCCAAGCGCCGCTGGTGCAGCTTGTCCGTGGCCGCCTGGTCCTGGCCCATCTTCTCACGAGCACGTTCCAACTTGGCGACGACAGCACTCATGAGCTGCTTGTTGCGTTCGATTTCACGCTGCAACACCGGCAGCTCGATCGTCTCCAAGTGCGTTTTCTGGACCAGCAACACTTTCTTCTCCTCGACAAGATCCTTGAGCTTCATCTGCAGGAGCTTGAGCTCTTTCTTCGCCGTGTCGAAATGGGCAAGATCCGTCGGTGGGAACAGCTCACAGCTTCGCAGTAACTTTCGATGGGATTTTTCCTGTTTGTCGATTTGCTTGAGCATGTTTTCGATCTTCTCCATGCGCGCATGCATCTCGTCGATGGCGTTCTTGGCCATCTCACACTCGCGCATCGTGAACTCGTACCGCTTCTGGGTCTCGCTGATCTTGAGCTTGACCGACTGCAAGTGCGACTGCTTCTTCTTCACTTCAAGCTTGGCGTTGTCGTATAGCGTTTGTAACTTGAGCACGAGCTCGTAGTTGTAGGATTTGCGCAGGTCCCACTCGTTCTGCGGGTAGTCTTGATAGTGAGCGGGTAGACCAAACGCGGTTGAAAGCGACGCGACGTTGTCCATGCTTGTGAGCTGCTCCAGTAGCACCTGATCACGGGTGCCTAGCGTCCTCCAGGCAGCTCCCAGTTTCACGGGGAGAAGCACTCCATTCGAATCAGTACTTCCGGCACTCTTCTCATCGCCTGTGCCTGCTATCGCAGCCTCAGTGAGAAAAGTTTGGCGATTCTCAGCGAGCTCTGGGACTGTAAGAAGAACAGGAACAGACGCAGACGATGTGCCTGGCAGCGTGCGAACCGACGAAGTGAGCACCGTCTTCACAGCTGCGTAGGTCGCCTTCTTGCGGAAGAGATTCTCGGGTGAGATCAAGTCTTCGGTCTGTGTCAGGGGAGCAGGGCCGTTAAGAGTGCTTGAGTTTTGCAGCGCACGGACCTTGGAAGGGCTCATCGATCCCTTTGGACGTTGGTGGACTAGATTAAACATACTCTTCTTCACGTCCCAGAACCGCGAATCCAATTGCAGTGATCTGGCATTGCCGCGGGCCTGTGATGTAGCCGACGAACCCACTCCGCCAGGGTGGACCAATGCGCCTGACGCATCTCGGTGCATCTCGTCATCGCCCATATCAGCAGAATCCAGGCCGGAAGAGGAAGGTGGCGTTGAATCGGACGAGAGGCCGCCGCCGCCTCCGCTACTGCCAGTCGTGATCAAGCTGCTGCCACCGTTTGCTCCAGATTTCAACCGGATCGGAACTTCGACTTGTGGTTCTCGAAGCACGATCTCTTTTCCGAGCGCGAGCCACGGGAACTGGATCCAGATCCATCGCTGGTAGTAGTAGAACCAGTTTCCGTTGCTCTCCTTGTCTTTCTGGACCACATTGACGGCAGCTTGCTGGTTCAAAGTCGGGAATGCGTCGAGGGCGATGTTTAATGCCGACGCTGCCGAGGCTGCTGCGGACATAGCCATCGGAGAGGCGTTCGCGTTCAAGTTCAGCAACGCATTGGAAGCTGCTGCAGCTGCGGTGATCGCACTGGAGGATGCTGCGAACTGCTGCACATGAGGTAGGTCTTCGGCAAATAGAAAGCCGTCCGCATAGAGCTTCTTCAATTCAAAGGGAGAGTGGTTGAAGACGGGTAGGAATCCTTGGTAGTACATCGAGAACTCGTACATGAACCGCGTCACGAGCTGGATCATTGCTGTGAACGCCTTGGTCGTGGGTCGCGCGCTTTTGTACCATTCTTCCACACTCTTTCCGTACTCTTTTACGACGTCAAACGACACAGCGTACACAAGTGGATCATTGCTTGTGGCATCCTGAGCGTTGTACAGTGGCAGCGGACCATCGATGAGAAGCTTCCAGTATCCGAAGAGCTCGTTCTTGTAGTTGGCAGTGTACAGAAGCTGGAACATGGGCAAATTGACGAGGATATTGCGCAGCGAGTCCCACTGGTAGCATCTCTTCAAGTGCCACGGCAATTCCTCCACACGGCGGAAGGTCGTTGGATGAATGCGGAAGAAGCGAATGAGCCACTGGTGATACTGCTGCTCGACCCGCTCGCTGCCGATGTATCGCCACCATACAACGTCACGCAGCGACTCCTTACATGTCGGCAAGCCAACCACATCTTGAACGAAGAGAACGCCCAGGGGTTTGAGTGCACGAAGCAAGGCTTTCCACTGGGCTTCTGAAAACGCGGTCGGCGACTCACTTGCGATGTTTTTCACGCTGCTAAATGACGCCTTGCGATGCAGCTTGTGCGCCGACTCGGCAGTCTGCCGCTCCTCACTTAGCACGGCGTTCAGGATGAATTTGAGTTCCTTTTCCAGGAGGCCATGGCGAGACACGTACAACAGGCACAACGCACGGCCGAGCAGATCACCGAGAGGAGGCACGTACAGTCCTCCAGTCAAATACGGCGGCATGGCGTCGAGATTCTTGCGCGATAAGATCTTGTCGCCAGGATGGGCTGCATCCAAAGCCGTTGAGCTGGAGGAGCCAGGACGGGAGTGCGAAGCCGTCGCCGAGTACGTAGACGCTCTTCCGCTCGAATCACCAGTCACAGAGGGAGCATGGTTGGAGGCGTCGCCAAGCTGGGTAACGGGCAGCTCTGGCATCCCAAGAATCATATTCTTGTGCGACTCGGATCTTGGCCCGAGCGTGCGCACGAAGACCTCGGTCAGTTCATGTTGGCTGTCCATGCGGTGGATCTCTGGGGCTGTGCCTTGTCTAGCGCGATCACCACGGTCTTCAATCTCATCGAAACGAAGATCCACATTGCGCGAGTCTTTGTGGTGGCCGAAATCTGGAATAGCCATCGTCTCTTTCGCAGTGACTCCAGCTGCTTGAGACTTGGCGTGGTTTGCGGCGTGTGGGGCGTTCTTCTCGGCAAGCGAAGGCGCCTGACTTGAGTTCCGTCGATTCGAAGGAGCGGAATCCGCGGTCACCGTTGATCGATTTTCGTGCACAAACTGCTTCGCATCTGCTGTTGATTGCTCGTTCGGCGTGAAGCCAACCTCCATGGTTCGCAAGATTGCCTCTAGAAGCTGGCCCTGGCTATCCGTGGAGAGCCAATCGTGGAAGAGCTCGTGGATGTTGTAGCCTTCGTTCACGGCCCACGCAACAGAGACCAGGAACGTCTTCAAGTAGTGTGGACTCGCACTCATAGGTACACTGACAGCGGCTCGTTGCTGGAGATCAAAGAGCTGAAGGCCGTGGGTCGCCAAAAGAGCTTTCTGCTCATTTGCGTTCGCTGGTTTGGGGGCTGACTGATCCCGTTGTGCGCGACTCGGGTGGTACTTGTGGAGAAACTTCTTCACGAGACGCATCCGCTCTTCCTCCAGCAGCGGCGCCATGTTCACGAGCGTCCAGTTGCGGCGATTGGCTTCAAGCTAGATCCACCCAAAAACAAACCATCAATAATAATCACCACAAGCAGACATCCAGCAACAGCTGCATATCGTACCTTGATCCGTTCGATGAGTTGCGCGTTCATGATCGGCCGTTCGAACTGGTCGATGCTCTGGATACCCAGGCGATTAGGCAGCGTCTGCTCCGCCAGATTCGACGCCATGTGCATGTACTTGGTTGCCGGACTACTGATCGTGCCCGAGAAGATCAGCCGCACGTTCGGTGGGAATGCCAGCGGCACCCACTTGAGAATACTCTCTCCGTCGGTCGTACGAAGCCGCTGCAAGCCGTCAATGATCAAGATAATGCGGCCTTTCTTGGACGCAGCTTCGAGAAAGCGCGGGAACTGCCAGCTGAGCCGCTCTTCCACGTCCGGGATCTCCTTGTTGAGCTCGAAGTACTCCTTCATCTCACGGAGGATCCGCTCGAGCAGGTTGGACACGTACAGCGACTGCTTGGAGCAGCCCACGACGTGGTAGAAGATGAACTCGGGGTAGCTGGACTGCCAGTTCTGGAACATCTTCTTGCGGCGCACGAGCCAATTCGCGAGGAACGTGGACTTGCCCACGCCGCTCTCGCCCAGCAGAATGATCGGACCCTTGGGTTGGTGCATGGCGTCCACGTCACAGAATTCGTCCAGCTCTCGCGTCACGCGTGGGTTCTCGTAGTACACAAAGTCGCCGGTCTTGAGCCGCGAGCGCATGAAGCCGTGGTGGAACGCACTCTCCAAGTACGCCAGCGAGTCCCAACACTCGCTCGGGATAGCTGCGAGAGCCGCGGTGGCGTTGGCATTGCTGCTACTGCCCCCAGCTGACGCGGAGGAGCCGGAGACGGGCATGTATCCACCGCTGTCACTCGCGCGGTGCTTGTCGCCGCCCAGCGTCGACAGCGGCATGCTTGGTGGTGGTGATAACTTCCCACGTTGAAATGGATTTCATTCGGCCATTTCCAAGCCCCAAGTTGTCAAAATTAGCGCAGCGTTTCAGGAATTTCACGCGCGACGGAAACCGCAGTCCGCACCAGCGATCGAGAGGCGCTGCGGTGGCTGTGGCTGCATCACAGTCGCCATTTTTCACAGCGTTCCTCGCGGATTCCGCGTACTGGATCCTTCTATCGCGTGTAGCTTGTCGTGTGGAGCAGCTCCAAGCGCGGCGCTTGCGCGAGCGCATGCACTGAAATCTTCTGGCTGTGGGCGTGGACGGCATGAACGCCATGGACATCTACATTCGCGCATGTTGCGTGGAACAGCACTTGCATCATTCGCAATATCCTGTCCATTGGCCGATTGGGTTCGTTGTTCTCATCTCCATGTGACTTCGTCACTTCGTGAGGTGAGTACGGCCAGCGCTGGCCACTTGAACTCACAAATCATATCATATTTCTCTGCATATCGGTTGTTAAAGGTATTTGTATCTTGAAAACAGAGATCAATCCATTTTATTACCACAATTATGCGTTATCAGAACTCATATACACCAATCACGACAGTCAGTTCGCAGCCACCAGCTGCGCCATCTTTCACTTATGTAAGTGCATTTCCCTCAAATCAGTTGTATCCACACCTCCAGCCTACCAGCGCATGAGCCACGCAGCCATCAGCATCTCATCCGCCATCCATCTTTCGAAGTGATTGCCGCGCCCTCCACAAATCGCGCGCATTCCTCAATTGATCCTTCGTGTTCCAGCTACCATGGCGCGTCTCTCTGCGGTTCTCGCGCTTCTCGCGGCCGTCGGTAGCCGCCACAATGCCGCCGCGCATGAGCTGTCTACGGGCAGCTCCCTCTCCACGTCGTCGCCGTCTCCGGAGCAGCTCTCGCAGAGCCGCGCGTTCAAGCAGGCGACGCACAAGTCGCTGCAGAACTGCGCAGCGTCCGGCGCGATGCGTGAGCTCCAGCAGCGTACGCAGTCCAAGCGCCGCGAGAAATGGGAGCAGCTCCAGAAAGAACGCCTCCAGGAGGCCGCGCCTGTGCTCGACAAGAGCCACAAGTCCAGTCTCACGGGCATCACGACGCCCAACAACGTGGACACGACCAAGCTGTTCGTTGCAACGGGCACTGACGGCTGCGTGCTCGAGCCGGACGTGACGGAAGGCCCGTTCTACGTGAAGGGCGAGCTAGTGCGCAATGACATCCGCGAGTCGCAGGCCGGCATTGATCTCTACACGGAGCTCCAGATCATCGACGTCAACACGTGCGAGCCAGTGGCTGAACTGTACCTGGACTTCTGGCACTGCAATGCCACGGGCGTGTACTCGGGCGTCGTGTCGCCTATCAATGGTAACCCCAGTGACCAGAGTAACCTGGACACGACGTTTGCGCGTGGTCTCGCGCCGACGGACAAGGACGGCATCGTGCACTTCACGAGCAAGTTCCCAGGCCACTACAACGGCCGCACGAACCACATCCACATCCTGGGCAACCACGGCGGTAAGCTGCTGGAGAACAACACATTTGTCGGCACGTCCGTCTCGAACGTTGGCCAGATCTTCTTCGACCAGGACCTCATCAAGGCCGTGGAAGTGACGGGCGTGTACGCGACCAACACGCAGCAACTGACCACCAACGCGGAAGACGGGATCTTCCTGGAGGAAGCGTCGCAGGGCTTCGACCCGATCGTCGAGTACGTGCTGCTGGGCGACAAGGTGGAGGACGGCATCTTCGCGTGGATCTCCATCGGTGTGGATCTCCAGCACACGGCAAAGGTGTTTGCTGCCGCGACGTACACAGCTGACGGAGGCGTGGCGAACCCACAGGACTTTGGTCCGTTTGCCGGTGGCGACGACGACTTCCCACCGTTCATGCAGCTGAATGCGGCGTCCCAAGCCGGCAACAACGAAAGCGTCGTGGCTGTCGAGAAGCACCACGCCACCCCCGCAGTGAAGGAGCCTGTCTACCACCCTGTGCTGGCCGTCGTGCTCGTGCTCGTTGTGCTGCTCATCAGCAACAGCGCCACGGCAGGCGACGCGACGACCTCGATCGCGGCTACCAGTGGCATCCTCGTGGCTGTGTTCAGCGTCGTGATGGGTGCGGATATCAAGCCTTCGATCGCTCTCGCGCTTGCCACGGTCACCGGAACCAGTACGTTTATCGGAGACCTTGATGAGTGAGGAGATTCTCTGGGTGCTAATATTCTCTCTGTATTCTCCCAGGCGTGGCGACGTTCGTGGAGAACGTGTGCGAGTCCGCTCGCGATCCTGCCGCGCGCTCGCTCATCGACTGGGACCTTCTCCTCGTTGTGCAGCCCAGCCTCTTGTGTACGTATTTCGCTACTCCTATTGCCACGGCCTTTTTTGATGTGGGGTGGGATCTGACGATGGTGTGTGTGTGTTGTAGTGGGTGTTCTCGTGGGCATTTTCGTTCGTGGATACCTGCCGTCGTGGCTGCTCTCCACGGTGCTGGCGACGATGCTGCTGGTCTGCGGCTCGTTGTTGCTGCAGGCGTCTCACCGTCGCCCTGACCAGGAGCAGCTCGTTGGCTGGAGCATCAACGAAGACAGCTCGCTGCTCCCAAAACCACGTCACAACGGCCCAGCCCCTCACATCAACGAGGCGATTCAGACCGCGCCGGTGAACAAGCTGGGCGTGCTCGTCGGTGTGGTGTTCGCAGTCGTCATCCTCCAGGCGGCGTTGGCGGTCGCTGTGCCTGTTGTGATGCTCATGTACCTGGCATACAAGTCCCACACGACCACGGTCGATACGTTCGAACGCCAGCAGTTGCCGCGCGTGTTCCCAGCTGAGGGAGAGATCAAGGTGAGCCAGTTGTTGGACACTACAGAGCCAAGAGTATACACTGACCCTCTTTCCCTTGCGACAATACAGTGGACGGCCCACGTTATCAAGGTGCTGCCGGGCTTCTCGGCCCTCGCTGGCGCCGTCACGGGTGTGTGTGGCTTCGGCAGCGACGTGATCCTGGCTCCATACCTCCAGGAAACTGGCTTGGACAAGGCGATTGCCACTTCCACCGGCGCCGCCGTCGTGCTCTTCGCCAGTCTTCGTGAGTGCTCTGTCTGGTGTGGATTAGCAGGGTCCCCCTACTGACGCGTTTCATTTTGTTGTCATGTTTCCACAGTCGCTGCACTTGAGGGACTGCTGAGTGGCGAAGTGAGCTTTACGCTCTTGGTGATCGTGCTCTTGGCCGGCGCTGCCGTGAAGACCTGGGGCAACGACGTCCTGGCGCGTTTCCTGCCTGCCAGCATGCGTGGCCCGGGCTTCCAGTTGTTCGTGTTCGCGATCAGCACGCTGGCTGCAGGCGTCGCGCTCGCTATCGACAGCGCATAAGGCTTGATGAGCGGAAAGTGCGATGAAGCGACGATGTATTAGCAAGTGTTCAAATCCAAATGTTCTACTCAAGCCTAGCCTGAAAAAATGAAAGCTTGATCCGTGTCCTCCCTCACTCACGTCTTGGTCGTCTTGATCATCATACAGTGCTCCACGTTTTGTTCCAAATACACCTCATCGCTCATGCACTCGTACCCGCACTTGGCGTAGAAGCCGCGCTTGTCGTACTGTGACGACAGCATGAAGCTGTCCGCCTCACTCGCGAGCTTCTCCTCCGTGCCCAGGATCAATGCCACGCCGTAGTTCTTGCCGCGACACTCCTTGAGCACCGCGACGCGACCGACCTTGGCCTTGCGCAGCTCTGGCGTAAGCAGACAGCGAGTCGTGGCGACGTACTTGTCCTGCTCGACGTCCTTGCCCAGGAAGTGGCGCGTCAGAGGATGGTCGTCGTACTCGTCAAACTGGAGAACTTCGGAGAAGCCCTGTTCCTGGACGAACACTTGGAGGCGGATGTTCTTGGCGATCTGGAGCTCCTCCGGCGTCGTCACGAGCGTCACTTGTAGCGTCATGGCGTGGGCGTTCAACGGCTGGAAGATGGTGCTGTTGGCGGGCTTGCAGACGGCAGTGTAGATTGGGAAATGACTGCCATCCGCACACATATCCACAGTGGTGACCGCCGACAATGG
>JAADXI010000457.1:0-21416 GCA_023337615.1 Pythium brachiatum | reverse complement strand
CAGTCTCATGCTGCACAGATCGCTTGGTCGCAGTCATGCACATGCACATGCACATGCTACGCCACCTCCCGCATCGTCAATTATTATTGGAGTCCGATTTTGGCGCCAATTAATCCTTCTCCCAAGTTGGGAGTCCCAAGTGTTCTCAGGTCAATTCAATAGGACTTCTATAAACACATAACGATTCACTCTCGATACAAACGCCAATATGTTCCGCGAGCAGCTCATATAAGGTTTGGCAGGCACTTCAGCACCACGATTGGAGGGTTCGCGTGGGAATATTGGTGCCCATTATTGAAGCCACTTGTAGAGAGAGGCACCAGCTAACGCGCGCGTGCTTCGTGTGAGAGAGAGAGAGAGCGCGACGATGGCGACACGTATACAGGAGCGACAGCGCAGCTATAAGAAGGGTATTGATGCGGATGTGACGCGTCGGCGCCGCGAGGACACAGCGATCCAGATCCGCAAGTCTATTCGTGAGGACCGTTTGAACCAACGGCGCCGCATGACCGTGACGGTGCGTGTGAGGCCATGGATGTATCCACGAGAGCACAGTGGACTGACGTAGAGCGTTCTATTGGTGGTGATGTAGGCGTCGTACGACGACCACGGGCACGACGAGGACGCATTTGACTATGACGCCGACTACCCCGCTCTACAGGACGACAACGCCCCGGGCAGCGGCGCGACCCGCGTGTCGGTACGTGGTTGTGATGCTGTTGGACGTATTGTTTGATTGGTTTGGATTAATGGTGACGCTGTTGCGTATGATGCGTACGTAGGTGGAGGACCTGCCGCGGATCGCGGCGATGATCCAGTCGTTGGACGTCACGGAGCAGACTGTGGCGGTGTCCTCGCTGCGGCGGTTGCTCTCTCTCGGTGAGTAGATCTGCCTCTATCCATGCAGTGCGTTTAGTTGGCTAATGCGATTTGACTGGTGTTGGCTGCTGTAGAACACAATCCGCCCATCCAGGAGGTCGTGAACCTCGGCGTCGTGCCTCTTTTGGTGAACTTCCTGCGGCGCCACGACAAGCCCGAGCTCCAGTTTGAGACCGCGTGGGCGCTCACCAATATCGCCTCGGGCACGACGCAGCACACTGAAGTCATCATCAACTCAGGCGCGGTGCCCATCTTCTGCGAGCTGCTGCTGTCCACGAACGACGATGTGTGCGAGCAGGCAGTGTGGGCACTGGGTAACATCTCGGGGGACTCTCCATTCTGCCGTGATTTCGTGCTCAATTCTGGAGCTATGGTGCCCCTACTCTCTGTGCTTCGTCGCAGTGTGGGCAAGATGACTGTGCAGCGCAATGCGACGTGGACGCTGTCGAACCTGTGCCGTGGCAAGCCGCAGCCCGAGTTCAGCCTCGTGAGTCCAGCGCTGGAGCTGCTGCAGTACCTGATCCTGTCACCCGATGAAGAGGTGGTGACCGATGCGTGCTGGGCGCTGTCCTATCTGTCGGACGGCTCCAGTGAGAAGATCCAGGCCGTGATCGAGGCGGGCGTCGTGACCCAGATCGTGAATCTGCTCGGCCACTCGCTCGTCTCGATCCAAACTCCAGCGCTTCGTACGATCGGCAACATTGTCACGGGCAATGAGTCCCAGACCCAAGTCGCACTGGATTGTGGAACACTGCCACGCCTGCTGCCGCTGCTCAAGCACCCAAAGAAGCTCATCCGCAAGGAAACATGCTGGGCACTGTCCAATATCACCGCCGGCACGATCGCTCAAGTCCAGGAAGTGATCGACGCCAACGTCATCCCGCCGCTGGTCCACCAGCTCACGACTAGCGAGTTCGACGTCCAGAAGGAGGCAGCCTGGGCGGTTTCCAACGCGATGTCGAGCGGCACGATCGAGCAGACCAAGTACTTGGTCTCCCAAGGCTGTATCCCTCCGCTCATTAATCTGCTGGCGTGTCCGGACGCCACGGTGATCAACGTATGTCTCGATGCACTGGTCAAGATTTTGCATGCGGGCGACGCGGACGCTGGCATCGACGAAGATAATCGCATGGCGCTGTACATTGAAGAAGCCGACGGCGTTGACAAGATCCAAGCGCTGCAGTACCACGACAACGAAGGTGAGTCGCGAGCATTTGATGGAGGAGAATTGATGGACAACTTGATTGATGGACGAATGATGTTTGTTGTAGAAATCTATGAGAAGGCGTCCAGCATCATCCGTGAGTACTACGGCGGCGATGACGAGGAGGACGACTATGCACTGGAGCCGGCGTTTGATGCGAGTGGCGAGCAGTTCACGTTCAGCGCCGACGGCTTCAACGCGCAGCATCAGTTCCATTTCCAGTAGACGTTTTTGATGGACGGTACCGGTATTGCTATCATGCAGAAAGACCCCAACACCAACTCGCGCGTGGTTATGCTAATAGAGATGTGAAGAAAGCCACGCGTTTGCGAGACGGAGAAAGGAGAACTACCACCACAATGTGCAGTATACCAAAGCGACGATACGGATTAAGTGGAGTGTGTTGCTTCAGTGGCTGTTCCATTGACTCGCTGAGGGCGGCGCCAACGGCCGATGGTGTGGATGCGATTGACGCGATAGATGCGACCTGGCCTTCTATTCGTGCATGTAGGTCGGGACGATGAGCAGATGCCATTGGTGCAACCAGCAGCACGCCCTGTTGAGATACATACAATTCACCATAGTCAGTCGCTGTGTTGCTTCACCACCACCGCCCAAGATCCAAAGTGTAACGACGCACCAGAACATCCATAAGCAGAGCCCGCACATGAACGTCAGCATCGTGAAGATCCTACACCACCATACCATACCACCACAACGGTTAGCCACGCGATGCACAGGCGAATAGCTCTTCTGTATATAGACGTACGAGGCGCTGTCGCGGGTCATCTTGCCGGTGACGCCAAAGCCGATGCCGACGCCCATCGCCAGCAGCGTGAGCACGATGTACGTGATGGTTCCGGACACGAGTGGCGCAGGGATCTCCATCGTGGCGAGAGCTGTGAGACGTAGGACGGTGGGCGGGTGGACGTAGCGACAGAGACAGAGACGATCGATCAATCGCCTGCAGCGTGGAGATGGAGATAAATGCCGAGGAGCTCTTCCGTGCGCGGCTCAGTTGCGAGGCGATGCAGATGGGATGCGAGTTCGTGGGGTATTTTTGGCGATGTAAAAAACCGCACAGGAAAACAAAACCAGAAGTAAAATACCCATATTCCTTGAAAGAAAACCACCCGATGGAAAGATTCGTGGAAGTGGAAAAACCGGTTTTGACCTGTGAGGGCGTGGGAGGCGGTTTTAATAGGAAACGTCATCCCACTTCCAGTGGGGTCATTGAAGTTGTCATGTGAAGTGGCTGAGCTTGCATCCGACAGCGTCGGTGTACTGTAGGACTCACGGTCTAGAACGTTTGGACGGCAATGGAAGTGGATGAGCGCATGTCCTCTGTCGGCTGCAGCAGAGTCAGAGAGGTGGCCGTCCGACTACGATGCTCCACAGCCAGCGGCTCCATCCTCGGACGATTGCGCTTTTCATGCAAGAGGATTCTGGGCTCGCCTCGTATTATATCGTTGGCTCTGGCCGACACAAACACACCTCTGCGGTGGATATTCGAGAGCTGAGAGAGATGGAACCTTCTCGAATTCTGAAGCAGATACGGTACATGATTGAACCAGAAAGGCAACACCAACGGACACTGTATGCACAGGCTCGAGAAACGCATTCTTACAGTCAAACAGTTCTGTCGGGCTGGCATGTGTGGACCCCAGTCACGATTCGTCTAGTACTGTTCGGGCCATTATTGGCTTGGACCTTAATCAAACCTTCTCCAACTTCAAGCTCGCGGGGCTGCACTTGCACCGGACAGCGCATCGAGACATTCGTTGCGTGTGGGAATCTTCATGTCGCAGTCTCCTCAGTCTGGCGACCGAGGCTTCCTGTCAAGCGTCAGTGGTGCTGGTGCTGTGCGATTCCATCGTGGCGCGATCCCATTCGGCGAGCAGCTCCGTTGCTTTGTGGGGCTTCTCGAAGATGGCTGCTCCGAGATGATGACATCACGGGTGTCATTCACAGTGCGGCCTGTCTCTGGCTGCCCACACTCGCATCTCTGAATGAATACCCTTCTATAATCGATATATAGTGTGCTGATCTGCTCGCCCTGCGTGGATTATTTTGCTCAAACTCGCTGCTTGCTTGGAAGGATTCCGTCCAGGATGAGGCCGCGGCTGGAGCCGTGCCTGTCTTTACGCGACTGGGCCACCCGCCTCGGTGTTGATCTCCGTAACAAACAGCTCGTCCGCCTCCACCTCACCATCGGATCGCCAAAGCAACAGCTCCGATCCCCATTACTCCGCCACCCCCCATCCCAAAGCTCCATTCACTTCCTCTGTCAGCACACCCACCACGTGCTCCTCAATAAACAAAGCCAACTTCCAGCCTGGAAGCATGCGTGTACTGTGCAGCACTCTATTGACGCAGCTGAGCTGCAGTGCATTGCACTGTACTGTAGCCATCGAGCAGCTCCAGAGACCGCGAGCACCAGCCACTCGCTTCGACGAATCGTGACGAGGCTGCGTCCGCCCCACTTCAGATTCCCTAGTGTCGGCCTCCCTCTTCTTGTCTTTGCCGCCTGTGTCTGTCTATTCGTCTCTTAAACTTAATACTGTGACGTCAACGCCTCCATCGTAATCTTCCCCTTTGGTCTGCCAGCTGGGAGCGTGTAGTCGTGTCGTCGTTGGGCCTCGCCATCAATTCTCACAGGTTCCTTCTCGACCGATCTTTCCGCCTAAGTTCGATTCCTAAACAGGCGAGTCGCCCTCTTGTAGAGTGATGGTCCCCACTCCTGTGCTAGTGCGGCCCCATGGGGCAGTGACATGTGAACTGTGTGGGCACGGGAGATCCAGAGCCTTCCGAGCCAAAAGCTCACTTGCTACTCTGGCTTATTTTCGCTTTTGCAGTCTCGAGCTCAAGACCCCTCCCTTTCCCAGCTTCCAGCTCCCCTCTCTCTCTATCTTCTATCCAAGATGGCGACCAAGTTCATGAACACGGCCTTCACGGTCAACAGCAAGAACGTCACGTACACGGACAATGAGATCGTGTCCAACTACACGTACCAGGTGACCAAGGTCGAGGGCAACGTGGTGACGCCGGTGGAGGAGAAGTACACGATCAAGACGGGCCGCAAGGTGCCAAAGGTCGGTGTCATGATCATCGGTCTGGGCGGCAACAACGGCTCGACGCTCGTGGCCAGCGTGCTCGCCAACAAGAAGAACATCACGTGGACCACGAAGGAGGGCGTGCAGCACCCAAACTACTTTGGCTCGGTCACGCAGGCCTCGACCGTGCGTCTCGGCACCAACTCGAACGGCGAAGGTGTGTTCATCCCGTTCAACTCGATCTTGCCGATGGTGCACCCGAATGACATGGTCATTGGCGGCTGGGACATCTCGTCGCACAACCTCGCGGACGCCATGAAGCGCGCTGAGGTGCTCGACTACGATCTCCAGCGCCAGCTCGCGCCGCTGATGAAGGATATCAAGCCGCTGCCGTCGATCTACTACCCAGACTTCATTGCCGCCAACCAGGCTGACCGTGCTGACAACGTGCTCAAGGGCACCAAGCAGGAGAACCTGGAGCAGATCCGTAAGCAGATCCGTGACTTCAAGTCGAGCAACGGTGTCGACAAGGTCATTGTGCTGTGGTCGGCCAACACGGAGCGTTACTCGGACATCGTGGAGGGCATCAACGACACCAAGGACAACCTCCTGGAGTCGATCAAGGCCGGTGAGGACGAGGTCTCGCCATCCACGATCTTCGCCGTCGCGTCGATCCTCGAGGGCTGCTCGTACATCAACGGCTCGCCACAGAACACCTTCGTGCCAGGTGTGCTGGACCTCGCCGAGGAGAAGAAGGTGTTTGTCGGTGGTGACGACTTCAAGTCGGGCCAGACCAAGATGAAGTCAGTGCTCGTGGACTTCCTCGTCTCGGCCGGTATCAAGCCCGTGTCGATTGTGAGCTACAACCACTTGGGCAACAACGACGGCAAGAACCTGTCGGCCCCACAGCAGTTCCGCTCCAAGGAGATCTCCAAGTCGAACGTCGTGGACGATATGGTCGCCTCAAACCAGCTTCTGTACAAGGAGGGCGAGCACCCAGACCACGTCGTGGTGATCAAGTACGTGCCATTCGTCGGCGACAGCAAGCGTGCGCTCGACGAGTACACCTCGAAGATCTTCATGAACGGCACCAACACGATCTCCATGCACAACACGTGCGAGGACTCGCTGCTGGCCACGCCGCTGATCCTCGACCTGGTCATCATCTGTGAGCTGGCGGAGCGTATCCAGATCAAGAAGGACGGCGCTGCTGACTTTGAGCGTCTGCACTCGGTGCTGTCGCTGCTGAGCTACATGCTCAAGGCGCCGCTCGTGCCGCGTGGCACCCCAGTCGTGAACGCGCTGTTCGCCCAGCGTGAGAGCATCCTCAACCTGTTCCGTGCCTGCATCGGTCTTCCAGCCGAGAGCCACATGGACCTGGCCAACAAGCTGGCCAGCGAGATCGCCACGCACAAGTAAGCGATTTCACTCTCGTGAGCAGGTAGAACGTGGGACGTGAGCTGGTGGAACGGGAGCTAGCTCTTCATGCGTTGGTTCCCGTCCAAGCGTCTTGTCCAAAGCCCCAAGCGAATACGAGTCGCCTCACACTCCCATGCGTTTGGACTGCGTCCACACGAAGCAGCTAAATAAGTTTACATATACCCAACCCCCCATTTACGTCTGTACGCTTGGCCTCCAGTGCTTCCATTTGCATGCATTTCCAATGTCCTGCATGCGCGCGTGCCTCGTCACTGGGCATGAATGGACTCCACGCTGGAGGGCCCCACCCACATTCAACGTGGCCTGTCTCTGCTGGGAGCGTGCTTCAAAGTTGCCCTTTGCGTTGGTATCCGATATTGGTCAGTTTGTAACCGTTCCTAACACGTTAGCTTCGAAAACGACCCACAGTTCCTTCCAGGTTTTTACCGCAAGAGCCACGTGGCTCTGAATGCTCTCTCTTCATTGGCCAAAATCAGTTTCAGCCAATAAGAAGCGTCTATTACAATAGTTTCAACCAATAGATATAGATTTTAGAGATGGCAGACCAAGCGAAAGGGACGACTTTGATCGCATTGATCGGCGGCTCCATTCCACGACCAGCGTTGCAATCTCCTCATCGACCTCTCTCTCCATCTCTCTTCATAATGGTGCGCGGATGTCTTATACTTGCAGGTAGTATGCGTTCTGTAGATAATAACTGTGCATTTGTATGTGTCCTCCAGGCGGCTCCAGCGAAGATGCGTTTGCGCTCCGACAAGCACTTGGCCAACATCACCAAGCGCGGCCTCGTGTCCCAGCCAAAGGAGGTGCGTTGGAGCCGTGGATGCAATGCTCAGCATTGTGGTAGTAGGAATTCTCACGTTGCGTGGATGCTATGGTGTGTGTAGAAGGAGGTTGGCTACTCGGTTGGCCCATGGCTGCTCGGCTTCTTCGTGTTCGTGCTGGTCGGCTCGTCGGTCATCCAGATCCTACGCACGGCGTCCACGAGCCTCTAAGCGACAGTCTGCGATAGCAACTCCCTGGCTGGGATGCTGCTTTGGCGCATCTCGACAACCTGCAAAGCGCATGACCCGCCGCATCGTTAGTACCACGTAGTATTATATTTTGAACATGAAGTCCGCACAAATACAACCAAAGCGTATTCCCTGCAATCTCCTCCCTCAGCTACACGAGAGAAGCAATCCTAGAGACTCAGTTGGTCTTCGTATATCGTTCTTATAAGAATGTGCAAGACAGTACGCGGCAATCGATGGAGAACGGACTGCCTTAGAGGTCGGTGTGGAGGTGCTCGGTCTCCTTGATCTTCTTGATGAAGTCGTCCTTCTCCACGCAGCCCACGCACTCGATGTTGCGCTCGCCCAGAATCTTCTTGAGCTGCTTCACACGGAGCTTGCTGTAGTCCGTGGTCGAGTCCGTCTTGACAGCTACACCAGCGCAAGCCACAGACGATTAGTTAGCCTGATGAACTTTCCCGTTTTGCGCATGATGAAGCCATGGCTGGGGTACTTACGGTAGCGCATGGTGCAGAAGTCTGGGTTCTTCTTCTCCAGTGCCTTACAGATCTTGAGCGAGTCCTTGCCAAACTGGACCTGACGCGCAACGTCCTTCTTCAATGGCTCCAGGAAGTAGCACTGCACCACATCATCCTCCCATTGTCAAAAGATCGTTTCTGGGAGATCCACATTGGGAACTTTATACGCACCAGCTTGTTGTCCTTGGGAGCCAGCTTCTTGGACCCACAGTACTTCTCCACGGCGGTCTCCGCGAACGCCAGGGACTTCTTGCCCTTCTCCTCCGTGATCTTGTTGTAGACGCCCTTGACGTCATCCACGACCTTAACACAAACTAGCAATATCCACGAGATTCGTCAGCACTTCCACGCATCAAAGCCGCATCTTCGAGCGCAACGCATGAACACACACACCTTCGCACTCCTTCTGCGCCTCCACAGTCGACGACGCGCCCACGAGGAGCGCCACCAGCGCCACCAACAACACACGCTTGCCCATGATCATTTTGGTCGTTGGAGTCGAGATCCCAATGTTCGAGAATAGCTATCGGTGCTGACGTTCCTGACAGGCGAAAAGGCAAAACTCACACCGGATTATCAAGTAACAGAGGTATCTTTCAAGCGCGCTTACCTTCAGACTCGAGAAGAGCCATACTGAAACCCAAGCGCGCTTACATGCGCGGATCTCCAGAACTTTACATCATTTACTTTCAGAGGTAAAGTGAACGCAAGTTAACCAGGAGTGGTGGTTTCAAGTCACATAATATCAATAAATAGAGGGAAGGGACTCGGAAAGGACGCAGCGCTTGGCCTGCCACGTGGATACCGCTTGGCACCGTATTTGCATTAACAGAGGGAAAATGCTACAGCTTGGCTACACTGGGCTTGACGGATCCGCTTCAACCGTAACGCGACTGGAGGTCCGTGAAGAAGCCCGAGGTCATTTGCTTGAGCTACAGCACCGAATTAGTTAGACGGCTGCTCAGAAATACCTACAGTAAGACGCTGCGTACCTTGTCGGCCTTGTCCGCGACCTTGGACTTGAGCTGTTGCATCTGGAAGGCTGCATCATCGGCGACTAAACAGCAAGAGCTCTTCGTTAATAGCTATAAATCAAGACCAAGATCCACGATGGGAGGCACGTACACTCGTTGGATGGGGATCGTCCGCGGCTGTTGCCGTAGTAGGCGTCGCTGGAGATGGAGCGGGCGCCCTGCAGTTGGTTCAGGCGGCTGCGGTCGATTTCCTGGGACTCGCTGCCGAAAAAGTTGTCGGACGATATGGACTTGGAGTTCTTGTACTTGTCCAGGTTCTCCGTTGATCCAGCAGCAGGAGCAGTGAAGGCGGGAGCCGCAGGTCGAGGTGGGCTGTACGCACGGGCCTGGGAGTTGGAGGTAAAGTTATCTCTGTCGACAGAGAGATCCAT
Organism: Pythium brachiatum; assembly: GCA_023337615.1. NCBI lineage: Eukaryota > Oomycota > Peronosporomycetes > Pythiales > Pythiaceae > Pythium > Pythium brachiatum. Next base: position 11,904 of record JAADXI010000457.1, on the reverse strand, counting down.
TGTGTGAGTCTATTGGCATCGACAATTGGCAGGAAGATAGATGAGATGACGTACTCCTCCGACTCCTGCAAGGCTCGTGCGAGAGTTTCGTCGTCCTCCAACTGCTTCTTTTCAGCGGCGACCTGAGCCATGACAGAGGCAGGAGCCTTCGGATTCTACAGACCAGAACCATCAGCTGAGAATACAGTTCGTCCCTGATGAATTCACTAAGCCCGTACTTCGAACGGAATGTCGTCGAAATCAAAGTCAGCGCCCGTCGAGATCTTCGTAGCTCGACCGGTCGTGAGCGCAGTCGTTTTCTACTCGAAAGAGAGCTGTAAGTACACAAGAGCTTTTGTGATAATGGAAGTTGAGTGCTTCAATCTCACCTTCATTCGCGACTGGAGCTTGGCCGACGCCGTCGCAGACTGCTGGGCCTGCGCACCCAGCAGCACAACAGGTCGACTAGTCTCTAGCGTCCCAGGAGCCGCAGGAGCAGCCGTGGTCGCACCCGTGGAGGCAGATGGCGCACTAGGCACTTCACGCTGCAAGTGGCCGCACGATGTCGTCCGCGTGTCGTTACTCTCCACCGACACGTTCTTCACCAGCTCCTCCAGTCCGTCCAACAGATCATCCTTCTCTTCCTGCATATTCCAGAAGCACATCGAGGGAGTGAATAAACTAGCTATCCACGCTATGAGTACCATGCATTCACCGGCGCGTACCTCGGCGGCTGGCTCAACAGCTTGCACTTGCACTGTGCTGGCCTTGACCTTCTTGGCCAGCGCAGTCTTGTACAACTGCGCGCCCTTGGAGTTGTACTTGGCCTCAATCTACAGCCATCCACACCATGGTTATTGATGCCCGTCGCGTCATACAAACCTCCAACAAAACCAACAAAACCAACAAAACCAACAAATACTCACGCTGGTCATCTCGTGGACGCCGTACTGCTTGAAGAACTTGCGCGCCTCGGTGTTGCCGCCCTCGAACATGATCTTGAGCTGGTCCTCCGTCCACTCGTCCATGTCGATCGACCGCACGAACGACAAGTGCACGCCCAGGCGGCGGTGGTACCCAGAGCAGTCCAGGCAGATGAACACGCCGTAGCTCACTGTGGCCCACGTCGGGTTCCGCTTGTTGCAGTCAAAGCACAGCTTGTTCGCCGTCTGCATGCGCAGCTTGTGGAACCATGCATCGCGCACCTCCGTGGGCACATACTGCGGCTTCGTCGCACTCATTTTCGCGTCGTGATACTAATAGGAAGCACGCAGATGAGCTCTTCGTGGCTGGAGCTCAATTTTTGCTTTCGCGATAACCGACACCTGCTGAGGGAAACGTGTCGAGAATTGTCAATTGTCGACAGTTCAACTTCGTCGACAACTAGAGTTTTCGACTGTAGCCATCTGACCAAATCGGCGTGGTGGCTGCTGCTCGGCTATTCATAGCAATGGCACAGTCGCTGCAAAGGGACCCTGAGGACAAGACATCATGCGAGTCGCGCCCACAACAACAGGGGGCCTACTGCATGGCGCCAGGCCAACATGGAGCTCGTGGCTCCTAGGGATCGGCACAGGCGCGACAGGCTCCTTGAAAACGCGCTACACCACTGCGCGGGCTGCTCGCTACTTCGAGTATACTGCGAAGACATCCAACTGGCGTCACGTCGCGGTGATCACTGCTGCGCCCATGCTTGGACTACTGGCAGCACTAGTACCTCCGTGTATCCCAGCCCAGCCTCCGTCCGCTGGCTTAGCCAAGAACGTGGGCTTCTGCGTCCACTTCTTCGTCATCCTCACCGTCACGATGATGGGCGCCATGTTCCAGGCACGCACTGCTGCGAGTATCAACCACGATGAATACTCCAACCTCGATATTGCTGCTGCTGCTTGTATCGGTTCGGCTCACGTTGTCGGTGTCATCGCACTCATGGGCTACTGCTGGCGGTTCCCTGTGCCGTTCACTTGGATCATGGCCGAAGTGCCGTGGTTTGTGTTCCTCTTCTGGGGCAACATCCTCATCCTCCGTTCCAGGCTTGTGCATCCACACACGCTCGGCAAGAGGCATCTCTCCTTCATGCCGTCCCTTCTTGTGCAGCTCCTTCAGATGGTGATCTACCCAGTGTTCTCGACTGAATTTGAGGCGTGCGGGTCCACGGGGCAGTATGCGCTCATCCTGCTGTTCCCATTCGTCAAGATGATCCTCAAGCGCGCGATCTACGCCATCTCTCGCCACCTCACCGAGTTCGCCAAGGAGGTTTCCGTGAGTAGCGTCAAGATCGCGTCCTCGATGTACCAGTCCATGGTGATGCAGACAGCGTCCTCTTTGACTACCACTGCGCTCGTGATCAGCCTGGATGTGTGCCAAGGTCTCTTCGAATTGAGGATGTTTGTGGACCACGAGTCCTCAGTGCCCAACGCAGAAATCCTGACCAGAGCGAACTCGATGCTATAGAGTAAGCAGCGAACTACTGACGAAGACTCTTCACTTGATCGGTTCGCGTCCAAGACGTGGAGCTTCAATCCATCCAACAAGCTCAGGAGTTTCAGTCCATCCATGGCAGCGATTGTGCCAGCTCAGCAACCCCAACTCGTGAGTCGCAAATCGCGATCACGCTCTGGCTCGTCGGCTGCCTCTGAGACCGACGATCAAATCCTCACACAAGGACTTGAGCTTCTCCAGGCCGCGGACTCCATGCTTCTCATTGAGTACCTGGAGGTCGCGATTCCTATCATCAACGCGATTTACCTCTGCGTGGCTTCGCAGTTGAAGTCCGCAGTCTACAACTTGAAGCTTCACTCCTATTATTTGCAACCGGCGGCGTTGGGAGCTGCTGTGGGGAGTGTGTTGCTGTACGCGTCACTACAGCTCATCACGCTGATCGGGTTATGCATTGTGACGACGCGACGCTATCATTTGTCTGCGCTCACGCTGCTTGCCTTCGAACTCGAAGACCACGCGTGGTCACTGCAGAGCAAGTTGTTCGCGTGGCTTCCGTTCTTGTTTGCGTTTTCGATCCTTCACTACGGTAAGAGGGTTTCCTTGTACATCACGGTCGCAGAGCTTATCACACACTGACCACGTTGCTACCGGTATCAGGCACCGATTTCACGTCCAAATTCGACTGCTCGGTCGACCCAGTGCCTTGAATGTCGTAGTATGATACTTCGAAGTAGTTTGGATCGTCTCCGTCCATGTCGGTGCTCGAGTGTAAAACTGTTTTTATCTCCACTCGAAAATGTGCATCGTCAAGCTCGCCTTCCACCACGCCATCGTTATCTCGTGTGGCTTTTAGGACGATGGCGTGATAGTAATTTTAGCTCTGTGCTTGGGCTGTTGAGCGACCAGTCGACAGTGCGACCCCCATAGCAAATCCTCGTGCTCCTAAAGGGTGTGCGCGGATCATAGCCAATGTATCCACGTACGTCGCCGCAGTATGTCCGGCCCTCTGTGGATGGCGCGGTGGTGTCGCCACGCAAGAAACTCAACGTCAAGTCAGTCCGCGAAACGTTTGCGCTGCCGGCGATCCACCAGTTCACACCCGTGCTCACCACTGCAGCGTCTCGATCTGTTCCCAATCCACACGATGGCCCAGAGGAAGATGCTGGCGCGAGTGAAGGCATGCAGTCCAATGCTCCAGCGTCGCTGTCTGCATCCAAACAAGGCCTCAGTCCACACTATCCGCCCAAGCCACGTAGCATCGATAAGAACTCTCCACGCCTACGCCCACAGCCGCCGCCACCAGTGGCAGTAGCTTCCGTTGCATCACGAACTGACCAGGATCTGTACCGGTACAGCCAGGGCACGAAGCAGCGCATGGCGATCCGTCCGTTGTTCGAGCAGCGCCGAGAGGAAGAAGCCGAGTTAGCACGGCGTATTTTAACGTCGCGAGAAACAGAGTCTCGCCAAGGCCGCCTCGACGACAGCGAAGACCAGTTCACAAGTCGTGAAGAGGGAGAGGAGGAAGAGCGTAGTGTGGCCCATCGCCACAGAGCGTCATCATCGCGTAGGGCGACCACACCGATCACGGCGGAGGAGATCGCGGATCTGCGGTCCTCCACAGGTAGTTTGAAGATTGGCTATGGTTCTTCGAGAAGTATCAGGACTCCCCGTTCAGAGCGAGGGCGGTCAACAGGTCAGAGTGACGTAGACACGGAGAGCTACACTGGTGATAGCAGTGGGCCAGCGACGGAGCGAGGCGACAGGAGCAAGAAGTATGGCGGTGAGGATGGTGAGGATGACGACGATACGTTGGAGCTTGTGAGCGTGCGATTCAACACGCCAACACCGCCGTCGTCTGCTGGCCCGAGCCGCTCGCATATTACTGAAAGCAGCGCACAAGCTACACCAGAAGGCACGATTCGTCCCAAGGAAGAGACTGCTTCAGAGACACCAACAGCACATACAACAGAGCCAGCTGGTATCGCATCAGATCTACATCGAGCGTCGTCTGGAGACGCAGGCAGCGATTCATCCGCACGCGGGGTTGAACCGCTTGAAGCCTCAACGCTCCACGAGCCGTTCCTGCAGAAGCGTGCGTCGAAAATCAACTGGCTGCTGCGCACGCCGTCCGTGTCTTCCCCACTGTCAGCTCAGGACCAATACAGTCTAATCAAGGCAGCGGCTCAGCGGGCCACGCCACCACCGACCTCCGTGTGCTACAAGCTGCTGTGGAAAGACGCGCGAAGCGCCCGGCACGATGATGGCACGCTGGGTCAGCACGAAATGCGCGTGCTACTAGGCTCGAATGGCAAAGCCCACGTCTCTATCCAGCAGAACAACACAGAAGACGAAGAGAAAGTGGAAATCACGAATGCGGATCTGCTGGCGTCCACGAAATCGCGGCCCGATCTGCCAGTGATGACTCCGAAATGGGCCAAATGGCTGCTTTCACGGATGGAACGAGACGCCCACGGCGTGTGGTTCCTGCGTATCCAGGATATTTTCAAGATGGAGGACTGCTGCGTGTTCGAGGAAGATGTTGTGATCACACTCAGCCATCCAAGTGATACTATGACTGGACAGCTCCCCAGTCCAGAGCAGCCTCACAGCGTCAGCGTGGCCATCTATCTCCTCGGTGGTGACGGCAATGATGACACCGCCTCCCTCCTTGTGCACGCTCGAGACCGAACGTCCTCCACGTCTCCACCGCCACTAACAGAGGTGATCTTGACAAGCCACGAGCTCGAGACTGTTGCTAAAACGTTGGGTTTTCTGGCGTCTTCACCCGATCCAGTTGACGCGGACGTGTCTAGTACCAAGGAGCTGATGCAAAAGCTGGTGCGAGACAAAGATTTCTTGCGGCGTGCTATCGCCGAGAGCAAAGCGCTGCGACTCGCGCTCAAGAGCGGACTCCACGTGACGGAACCTACCAACACTATCGACGATCTGCCCTTCCGCATTGGAAGCCGCGCAGCTAAGTCGTTGCGGACTGCTTCGGGTGGCGTCGATAGTGGTGATGATAGCATGAAGACGGAGCCACACGGCATCTCTCGAACGATTGCCGAGTATGAAACGCAAGGACTGAGCTACGCAAGCCCAGAGATCCAGCAGCTCATACGTGGGAACCTGCAACTGGCTGAGACCGCCTTTCTCGCGCAGGCGTATTATGAAGACGCGGCGTTAGCTGCTTTGCGATGGCTACAGCGGCGAGAGGCCGTGGAGGCGTATGCTGCTAGCTATGTCCAGGGTGATGACGACTCTACTACATCACTGAGTGAAGGCGTTCGCAAGCGAATCGACGCTGCCAAGCTAGCGAAACTCGAAGACATTACGACGCGGTCCATTATCGAGGATATGATCCACGACTTTATTGTGACCGAGTGCCGCATGGAACTCCACCACGCCAAGTACTCGGGTGGGTACGATGACTACTACGCCAGTAAAGTCCAAGCCACGTTCCGCATGAGCTACCACCGCCGTGACTACATGTCCAAGCGCCACGTGCGGCTGCGTGCAGCACAGCTCATCCAGGCATTGCAACGCGGTATTCTGGCTCGAAGAAAGTACTGTGAGATGCGAGTGGAGCGGGAGAAGTACATGTTCTACGGCTTCCGCTCGAGTCTGCACCAGACCACGACCGCAATAGAAGACCCTCGGCAGCGCGCGACGGATCTCGCGCGTGAAATCGAGCGACGCCGTCAGACGTTTCTCATGCAGGTGCTCCACGGTTACGTGGCCGAGCATGGACTCCCATTGCCGTTCCGAGTGTCGCCCGAGCTCGTGCAGACGCTGTTCAATGAGCACAGTGTCGTCGTTGGGTGTGCAGCGACATTAGGCGACAGCGTTGCGGCTGTGTTGATCAGCAGCCGCCACCCGCAGTCGCCGAAGAAAGCGGAGGCCAAGGCGCCTCCGCCGAGGCTCTTTGGAAGCCAGGAGATCCACGCAGCGCTGGTCACTGCATTGCGGATGCAGTACGACGACACGTACGGACTGTCGTCGAACATTCGACGCATTGACGCGAGGGAAAGATCACCGACCAAGGCGCAACTCATGATCGGCAGCCAACCCAAGTCCAGGCAGAGCATAGCGAACGCCGTGATCTCCTCGGTCGGAGGTTCGTCGGATGAAAACACGCCGCCTCGATGGCTCCTCAAGACCAGCGCGATCTTCCAGCGTGCGAACCGCAATCGCTTGGCTGCTTTGCGGCTCACACAGAGAGCTACGGGCCAGCGAGCAGCTCATCTTGTCGCATTAGACTACCGCAACCTGCTCCACGAGAACTTTGAGAGCCTGGACCAGTGTCGAGCCATTTGGGAGGAGACCATCCGCTCCAGAAAGAGACAGACACTCGAGTTCGATGGCTTTTCCGTTGATGAGCTCGTCCAGTACGCTCTCGATCGTCTCATTCTCGCCGTGAAGGACTGGGGGCTCGATCCGGAGCCTCTCTTTGAAGCATTGAATCTCTGTCTTCTCCATCGGCTTGGTAAGCAAGCCATCGCACTCACAGAGCAAGCGTTCAATCGCTTTGCCGAAGGCGTGAACGAAATGCGCGGTAAACGCAACATCTTCCCACTACGCGACGAGATCTCCCAGGAACTGGAAGAGTTTGAACGGCTTCTGGCGTTGCGGTGCCTCAACATCGCAAACGACAGCGTGGAGACTGTGCCGCCCAGTGAGATCCTCCACATCGTACTCACTGGAAACATTGATGATGAATACTTACGCCATGCGCTGCCAGCGATCCTGCCGATCGCGAACGTCGCGGAGAAAGCCAAGCTCGCAGAGAAGATGGTGCGAGGCTACGCGAACGCTCTGTACGGCGACGCGTTCAACTCGATCTGCTGGAGTTGTCTCGACACGGCGGAGAGCGTGAGTGTGGAGGCGGCGCACTTTCTCGAGCGGATCACGCGACGTCCTCTTAGTGGCGATGATAGTGATGGAGACGACGTGTCGACTGCCATAAGGGCGCTGTATCTGTTCACAGGCCCTCAGGCGCTTCGCTTGCTTCAGTTCCTCGCCAAGGTCGCGCATTTCAACAAGCCACTACAACGCCGTGTGCTGGAGCACCTTGCTCCGTTTGCTGAAGATGCGGAGCTGTACCGACTCGCGAGTGTGGTCTGTTCGATCGACAGCTTCGAGGTCGTCACGCGGTTGTTCGACGAGTGCTTTGATGCCAAAGTGCTGTACGGAGCCACGCGGTTCTGGGTGCAGTATGGCGCGTTGTATGGAGAAGAACGCGCCGAGGCAGCGAGAGCCACGTGTCTATCGGGACTCCCACCATCGACTGAAGAAGAGACCACCGGAACAGCGAATGATCCAGTGGCTGAACCACCAGAAGATACTCAGCAAACAGCGCTGAGCGAGACAGCGATGATCACCCCAGAGCCGATCCCTGCATAGCCTGTAGAGTGTGAATACAGTCCTCACGAAAAAAAGAGAGAGAGAGAGATCCCCTGGGACGAGTGAGTACTTTCTAGTGCGGAATATGATAGAGGGTGTATTCACTCCGGTTACATCGCAGTAACTCAAACGCAGCGTGGATCGCCTCGCTTTGTCTCGCCTCCAGTTCAAACACACACAGCAGCAGCGTGTGCGTACGTCCTCCCTTTTCAAGTCGACTATAGAATGCATGGCCGTCGTGCTGGCTTCCCCCGTCTCCATCTCCCGCCATTGTATGTATATCTTCACGCTTGTATCTGCTTCATCTTCGTCTCTCTCTCTCGTGTTATGTTAGCCGCATGTGTCCGCGTATTTACTGCTGCTCCTCCTCGGTGCGTGGCGCGAGGAATCCGCGCGACTTCTTGAAGGCCTCCGGCACGATGGGGCCGTCGTACTGGTCCGTGGGCAGGCCCATGGATCGTCGCAGGGGCACGACCACCAGCGGCAGCGCGACGGCGACGGCGCCGATGGCGAACGACAGCACCACGACCGGCTCGCGGTCCGCGTAGTAGCGCGTGAAGCGACCGAGTCCCGACAGCATCTTGATGAGGTCACGTGGTCTGGATTTTCTCCTTCGCTTCCAGGGCGAAGAGCTCACCGCCGCAAAATGCGCACATGGTACTGTAGGCATCCTGTAAAGTACGCTCTGAACCGCGGTTCAGATCGCACTTAGTCGAAACGTCCGTACTTGATGGAGTACCTCTGGTAGCTGGTGATCGGATATGGGAGGGAGATGAAGTTGGATAGCTTCTTGTGGGAAAGATCACGAGCGGAATACAGTATGGGGCAAATGGGCGACGAGAAGCAAGTGGACGCGGTGCTGTATGCAGAGTTTGATATTGATAAGGGCAGCACACTGCGCGAGAGCTACCCGCGCGCGATCCCGGACTACTCGCCCGAGTTTTTCGCGGACGTAATGCTGCCCGAGGGCGTCCACAACCGCCAACAGGACTTCACGATCTTCTTCCTGAACCGCGACAAGCGCCAAGACAACAACACGCAGACCAATGAAGCAGACGGCGTGACGGAGGAAGACGGCGCTGCGGAGAGAGACCCGCTAAAGGAGTTCATGTACTGCTTCAGCGTCGTGCGCACGCACCATGACGCGACAGTGCGACGCGGCGCACGCGTCAAGGCCATCGCGCTCTGTTCCCGCCACAAGGTTTGATGCCTAGCTAGCTGTTTATATGGAGGCTGTGTATCTGATGCGTATTTGGGGGCTGTGTAGTTCTCGTTTGCATTCAAGAGCGTGCTGGAAGTCGCGGTGGCGAAGCTCGCGGTCGCCAAGGACGACGCGGAGACCAAGCACGTGCTGGAAGAGCTATACACGGTCGTGAATGCAGTGGAAAGCGGCGGCGCGCGCAACATTTCGGACGTAGAACGCCGGCTGCTCAAGTCGCAGATCGACGTCAGTGGCTCCAAGTCGCTGGTGGAGCAAAAGGCCCAAGAGGAGTCGCTGTACTACCACACGACAGCGCAGTGGGGCGAGCAGAAGATCCCGCTCAAGTTCAAGCTGTGCAGTACAGAAGACCAGTTTGACGAAGGGCTGCTGCGCAGATTGCTGCTGAAGTTTGGTGAGCAGAGTATGGTGCTGTATAACGCCGTGCTGACAGGCCAACGCGTGCTGGTGCTTGGTTACAACCAGCCTGCTGGGGACGTATGCAACTACGTGCTCGCCATGAGCTCACTGGTGTGTCCACCGTTGTCGGGTCTCATCCAGCGTCAGTACCCGTACGCGAACCTGACGGATCTGAGCTTTCTGTCGACGCCCGGCTTCATCGCAGGCGTGACGAACCCCATGTTCAAGTCGAAGCGCGACTGGTGGGACGTGCTGTGTGATATCTCGAATGGCGAAGTGCTGCTGTCCGCACAAGCCGAACGCGACGAGTTCGAGGCTGCTGATCGCACGTTTGTACAGGAGGTATGGCGTCTATTAGCCTTGAAGGGAAGGTCCAAAAAGACCTACTGCTGATATGAATCACAATATGTCCGCAGGTTCTCGACGGCATTCACGCAGGATACAGTGAGGAGTGGGTACGCTGCCAGTTTGAAGAGTACACGCTGCAGGTACAGTGCTGCAACGCCAGGAAACTGTGGAGAGTACTGCTGACGCTGTGACTGTACGTAGAATGTGGTCGATCTCGCTATCGGAGAGGCCAACTACATGGATGTGGAGGCGCTCGCACGGAAGACAGCGGTGAACAACAAGCGTATCACACGATGGGCTCGCACGGACAACTACAAGTCCTTCGTGGACTCGCGCCAGCTCGTCAAGGCGCACACGGACGCGTTCGACATATCCTTTTCACGCGTGTGCTCTGTATCTTGACCAGCGTCTCGCTATATGGTGTGGTCAGAGGTTTCTTTAACCGCATGGCTCTCTCGTGCCACCTCTTTCCTTCGTGTGCTGTGTTTTTGTCTGTGGTGTGTACGCAGGGAAAACGGGTATCGACTTGAGGAAGCACATTCGAAGCTTACAAGGCGACATGGTCATTCCCGACGACAGCCACGTGGAAAGTATCTACGCCGACTTGGCCTCGCTGCTCCACTCGGAGCAAGAACTACAAGAGTTTCTCAGCTATTTGCCGTCGACTCGCGGCGGACTCCAGGCAGTAGCGCAAGGCATCTACCACACGTCCATGAGCGTCAAGTACAACACGGTTCTGCTGCTCCAGCGCCTCGAGAGCTTCCCGTCGACAGCGTCCAGCCTCCAGCATCTGAATGCGTTCGTGCTCATGACCTACCAGCGCATCCACAACATCGTCCAGCCCGACGTGCGGCAGTGAGTGAACGCACGAGATATACGCGCTCACAACACAAGGTGTGGATTCCAATGCACGTTTGTATTTGTTTTCTCACCAAGACTTGAGTACTGTATCAGGACTGGGAGGTGAGGAATTTTGCAAACTCATCAATGCGGTCACCAAACAATCCCTGCACCGCGTTTTCGTTTGCTGAGCGGTTACCGGACGGCGCAAGATCTGGATCAGCTTCCATACAGAGCCGCTCAAACTCAAAGTCTCCATGGTCTTCTTCGTGTTCTCCGTCGAGTCTGCGCTGGGACGTGGCTGGCTTGTCCTCCTGGAGAAACGACAAGACCTGCTCTCGCTCCTTCTGCATCGCTGCCTGTTGTTTCTTCTGCTGCTCCACGTCGCTTAGGTCCACGACTTTGCTTCGTGACAGCAAGTTCACGTACGCGGATGGAGGCTTGCCTTCCGTTGATCCTTGCGGGTACAACGGCACCTTTTTGGTGGGTGTGTTGAGGAAGCCTCGCTTCACCACCGAGCTTTTCGTCTTCTGCGTAGACTTCGGGGTCTGCTCGCTGGTGGTTTGGTTGCTACGCTTTGGTTCGATCACCTCAATCAGCGTCTTTTTCTGAGGCGTGGATTCCTTTGCTACTGGCTTTGCTTGCGGCGCCGGCGGTGGACTTGTGTGACTTCCCGCTGGGGCGATGAGAAAATCACTCGTGTCCCTCCCTGCTTCGCTTGAGCTGCGCTGCTTGAGTAGATCCAGCGGTGAGTCCATCGCGATCTTCACTGTCGCTGGGGGTTTTGCGGCTTGAGCCGGTGACGTCTGAAGCTCACTGGCGTCCAGTTGATTGTCCGCGTCACTATCGTCGTGGATCTTGACATCGAGCGTACGTGTCTGCTGCTGCTCGGGATCAATTGGGAACTTGGCCGTGATGATCTCACTGCCAATGCTCACGCCGCCTTTGTACGCGCTCTTGATGTACTTTCCCACAGACGACACCAACGCGACCTTAGCATCTTGCTGCACCCACGTGATCGCGAGACTCATCACGTCTCGCTTGAACTTGGCGTCCCACGCACACCGCTCGAGCACCCACGGATGGAACACAACATCAATCGCACGGCACGGAGATCCGTTAAAATCTTTGATCTCCCTCAACTGACCAATCACCAGTGGGATCTGCAGGTTGCTGGTCGTGGGTACTGCGCGCGGATCTCGCGGCACCTCTTTGTCCGAGTTGGGGTTCTTGGGGAGATCCACGATCTCGTGCGAACACAGGTTCAGAAACAACTT
>JAADXI010000456.1:0-21433 GCA_023337615.1 Pythium brachiatum | reverse complement strand
GTGTTTCTTTGCTGGTACTAAATTTCAGCAATATTGCGGCAATAAGTGCAATACGGATTATTGCGTCGTCGCATATTTCCCTACGGATTATTTTCTCCAGGGCCCTCACCATATATTGTATACTGTATTCTCGGAGCCCTGCACACGATCACGCGGCAGCAGCCACGACCGACAATACTACGTTGAATGTAGATCGTTTTGGAAGCCTCTGAGTAAGACTACCCAGTGGGCCCCAGGTTTGAGTCGCACATGCGCGAGTGACTTTCTGAGGTGAAGGCGCCAAGGCGGCGCTAGTCCATCTCAAAAGCAATGAATGAAACTGATGTGGTTTCCAGTAAAGCTGAATACTACGTAGTACTATACGTGTATGGTGGCCCATTCCAACGTTAATCGCCTCGGCCGACCGCATTCGCGATGATCGGATCAGTCGCACAGTCCTTGTCTGCAGCGATCCCCACAAACACTGGGAACCGCGGGATCCCGTCGTTGGTGAGCTCTTGGCACTTGTACACAATGATGTCGCCGATTTGCGGCGGGTTCTCGCGCTGCTCGTCCGACAACCCGCTTGCGACCTTGAACATCTTGCCACTCGCCATCTTGCAGCGCAGTGCGCCGCACATACCCGTGTACTTGCCCTTGCCGTCTTCGTGGGCGATGACCTCGGCCTCTCCGTCGTGGAAGCTCTTGATCTTGAGCAGCGACGACGAGCGACCTCCGTGGTACTTGCTTGCCGGCTCCCGGATCATCAAGCCTTCACCGCCGAGCTTTTCGATCTCGTCAAACACTTGGTCCAAGTGCGCCATCGACTTGCACTTTGTATGCTCGACCCACTCGACGTACTTGGAGTTCATGTCCGTGATGATCTCTTGGGCCTTTTCCATGCGATCCTCAAACGGCTTTGGCCCAAGCGTTGGCGCATCAAACACCTTGTACACGAGCTGGTCCCAGTGCTTGGATCCGTCCGTCTTTGCGATGCCTACTGTGAACTGGAAGCGGCCTCGCCCGCCAAAGAGCTCCCCATCGAGATCCACGTCCTTTGGAAAGCCAGTAGTGAACCAGTCAGGCGCGGGGTACACGTTCCCCAGGCGCGACAAGAAAACTTGCTTGCTCGCGTCCCAGTACGCGCGTACGCCATCCAGCTTCTCACTGAACCACCAGTTCACTGGGTTGTGCTTTTCGCGCTCCCACTTCTTAGCGAGCAGTACGTTTGGTGCACTCGCCTTTGTCGCTTTGGACTTGGAGGATGAGCTAGTGGGGCTGCCCGTCTTCTTCGTCGTTCCACGTGGCGCTGAGGCGGACCCCTTGGCACGCACAGCTTCGAACGCTTCACCAAGAATCTCCTTGAGATGTTTACACGTGCGAGAGGTTGGGGCGTGGCGCTGGTTCCGCCAGGCAGGGCAGTTGCAGGAGTACGTACTGCCGAGGCGCTTGACGAGATACGTCGAGTTGGACGACGAGCTCTTGGCTTCGAAAAACGTTCCATCTGTGATCAACGTCTTGGGCACAATGCCGTTGATAGCTCCTGTCTCCGAGTCGTAGTCCAGCTCATCATCATTGGCGGCACTTGCATCCGACTCCAAGTCCTCCTTTGCCTTCTTAGCGGGAGGTGGAGATGCCGAGCTGTCCATCGTATCCAGCTTGTCCTGCCATTCGTCCTCCGTGAAGATCTGGAGACCGAGCTTCTCTGCTTCATCGCGCGTTTGGCCTGCGCGTTCACCGCAAACTAAGATCGTCGTTGCCTTGGTCACGCGTGCATCCACGTGGAATCCCTTGGCCTCTGCCAACGTCGTCGCCTCCTTGCGGGAATACTTGACCAGCGTGCCCGTGAACACCACGGCATCCACAGACTCTTCGTCACTCGCCACGTCCGCCTTGCGCTTGGCTGCAGCCTTCACAGGAGCCGTAGCCTTCGCAAGTGGCTCGGCCTTCTTCCGTGACGTGCGCTTCGTGCTGGGCGCCTCTGCCTCCTCCTCGTCATCCTGATCCATCTCCACGTCCTCGTCACCAGTAGCTCCGCTGGCCAGCTTCTTCTCCCACTCCTCTTCTGAAAACGCCAGCACAACCTTCTTCTTGGCTTCCTCCAGCTTCTTGCCCGCCTTCTCGCCGTACACGAGAATCGTCGTAGCTGCCGTCAGGCTCGAGCCGACTTTGTAGCCCTTGGCCTCAGCCGTCGCTGTCGCCTCCTTGCGCGTCCACTTGGTCAGCGTGCCAGTGAACACCACGACGTCCATTGCTGCTGATACTTGAGAGAGGAGAGAGCTACTATGTTGTGCTGCTGTGGCAGTGTGTTGCGTGCGCCGCTTAATGGGAAATAGCTTCGGTACATGGAGCGAAACGTCTCTCCATTTTCCATCTCATCTCTCGGCGTTGATGGATGTATTTTCTTGGCATTGTGGTTTTTGGTGAGTGGTGATCTATTCACATGAGTGAAGGTGGCTACACGGTGTAACCCAAAGGTGTAACTCATTTACAAACTATATCGTGTTACGGTTGCAAAACCCTTCTTTGATTGGCCAAAAAGACCTGGTGCACGGCCCAAGTTGCCCTTCGAGAGTTGGGTGGTCAATTCGCGTTCAAGGCAGAGAGAAACCCAAGGAAGCAGCGAGTATGGTGGCGGAAGACGACGCCGCGCACGCGCGCCAGCCAGCGCCACTGAGCGATGTGACCACGCAATCGGATAATGCGAAGCAAACGCTATCCGATGAAGGTGGTCTCTCGTCCGAGCGCTTTTTCTGTGAGGAGCTAGAGGAAGATCTCGGCGAGACCATCAAGACGTCCAATGCCGACGAGCAGCACACCACACAGCGCGAGCAAATGGTGCAGTACGTGGCCGACAACCTCATCGGCCGCCACCAGCTCTTCAACTCACCGTTTGGCGACCGCGCGCTGACGTACGCGGACTTTACAGCAAGCGGCAAGTCGCTGAAGAGCATCGAAGACTACATCCAGACTGAAGTGATGCCACTGTACGGCAACACGCACACGACCACGTCGATCACGGGCCTGCAGACCACGTGCTTCCGCCACGAGGCGCGCCAGATCATCGCGCAGGCCGTGAACGCCAAGATCACGGGCCGTGGTGCGGAAGACTCGGTGCTGTTCACAGGTCAGGGCTCCACCAGCGCTGTGACCAAGCTTGTGACAGCACTGGGACTCCACGTGCCACTGCCTGCTGGTTCAGATGCCGCACAGCGTCCTGTGGTGTTCGTCGGACCGTTTGAACACCACTCAAACTTGCTGCCGTGGCGTGAGAGCATCGCGCAGGTCGTTGCGATCCCGGAGAACGAGCGCGGCCAAGTGGACGTGGACGTGCTCAAGCAGAAGCTGCAGTACTACGCTAGTCGTCCACTAAAGATCGGTGCGTTCTCGGCTGCGTCGAACCTCACCGGTGTGCTCACGGACGTTGATCTCATCACTGCGACGCTGCACATGCACGGCGCACTGGCGTTCTGGGACTACGCGAGCTGCGCGCCGTACGTGGCGATCAACATGAACCCCGTGGTCGCTGACGAGAACCTGCGTCCGTTTGTCTACAAGGACGCCGTGTACTTCTCTGGCCACAAGTTCATCGGCGGTCCAGGCTCGCCAGGCGTGCTCGTCGTGAAGAAGCGTCTGCTGGGCAATGCCGTGCCCACAACTCCAGGAGGCGGCACAGTCTTCTTCGTCACAGAGCGTGACCACCGCTACCTGTCGAACCGTGAGGAGCGTGAGGAAGGTGGCACGCCAGACATCCTGGGAAGCATCCGTCTGGGCCTGGCGTTCGAGATCAAGCAGCGCATTGGCGTCCAGCACATCATGGAGCTGGAGCGAAAGCACGTCGCCCGTGTGCGTTCTACTCTTGCGGCGAACGACAAGGTCGTGCTGCTCGGTCGCCACGATGACGCTGAGCTGGACCAGTTGCCGATCTTCTCGTTCCTGATCCGTTGCGGAGACCGCTTTCTCCACTACAACTTCGTGTGCGCGCTGCTGAACGATCTGTTCGGCATCCAGACCCGCGGCGGCTGCCAGTGTGCCGGTCCGTACGCTACTCGTCTGCTGGGTATGGCCAAGAACGACGTGCTGGCGCTGGAACGCGCGCTGATCGAGAAGAAGGAGATGCTGCGTCCGGGCTTTTCGCGCATGAGCCTTCCGTACTTTATGGATGACAATGAAGTGGACTACATCCTCGAGGCCATCCAGTTCATCGCCGAGGAAGGGTGGAAGTTTTTGCCACAGTACAAGTTCAACCACAAGAGCGGCGCGTGGAAGCACACATCGCGCTTCACCAAGTTCCCAAACCGCAAATGGCTCTCGCACTTCTCGATGGATCTCACGGGCGAGACCAAGGCTGCGCCAGCCAGCCCCACTACGGTCGAGTCCATCAAGCAGCACCGTCTCGACAACTTTACGGTGGCTCGTGAGCAAGTGACTGGCGCCAAGGCCAATGGCTCGGTGGCTGCGTCGGCGACGCAGATGCTGGAAGAGTCCTACGAGGCTCTGCGTTGGTTCGTGTACCCTGCTGAGGCTGCTGATGCGCTCAAGAAGGGAGCCGCGCCGGCGTTGACGTCGACGATCTCGGGCCCATACCAGCCACAGCGATACCTTGAGGGCTCGTTGACGCACCAGTGGGAGGTCTCGGAAGAAGAAGAGACTGTCACTGCTGGTGCTGCTGCTCTTGCTGTGGCCCAGAACGTGTGCCAGACTGGCACTTGCTGCCCCGTTCCGGTGGCTTCAACCAACCGTGAACTTGGCGGAAAGTACCCACTGCGTTCGACGTCGGCCACTGCGTTCCCAAAATGTAACCTCAACGGAGCTTCGACTGTGGTGGACGCGACCGCGAACTTGTCGCGTGTTCAGGAGACCACGTCTCAGATGACAGAGAAGACAGCGGCCGTGAAGCTGTTCCCGACGCCTGGCAAGAAGCTGATGCGCTGGGTCGGCCAGGCGCTGATGCAGTGGGATATGATCCAAGAGGGCGACCGCATTCTGCTCGGTGTATCGGGCGGCAAGGACTCGCTCAGTCTGCTCCACATTCTGCTGAACGTGCAGAAGCGTGCGCCTGTCAAGTTCTACTTGGCGTGTGCGACTGTGGATCCGCAGACGCCATCGTTCGACCCCAGCTCGCTCAAGGAATACATGAAGTCACTGGGCATTGAGTACCACTACCTGTCGGAGAATATCATCGAGCGCGCAACGTGTGAGATGCAGGGCGACTCGCTGTGCAGCTACTGTGCGCGTATGAAGCGCGGCTTGCTGTACTCGTGCTGCCGGAAGAACAAGTTCAACAAGCTCGTGCTCGCGCAGCACTTGGACGATCTCGCCGAGAGTTTCTTCATGTCAGCGATCCACAACGGCCAGCTGCGCACGATGAAAGCCAAGTACTGGAACGACGAAAAGGACGTCGAAATTTTGCGTCCACTGGCGTACGTGCGCGAGCATGAGCTCAAGAAGTTCGCGTACGATGCGCGTCTGCCTGTGATCAACGAGAACTGCCCGGCGTGCTTCGAAGAGCCCAAGGAGCGTCACCGCGTGAAGAAGATGCTCGCGACCGAGGAGAGTTTGAACCCTGAGATGTACAACAGCATCCGCCGCGCGCTACTGCCGCTCATGGACAACTCGGTGTACGAGCCATTGAACTCGATCCGCCTCCGCATTGAAAAGAGCAAGCAGTCGCGACCCAAGGCGGCCTCCAGCAAGCAGAGCAAGGTCAAGCCGCAGGAGGAGGAGGCCCAGCAGCCAGCGGTGGAGCCAACTGAGACTGAGAAACAGTAAGATCCGATGTGAGTACGTTTGTATGCCATGCAAATAGATAGAAGCGCACGCTTTGCGCGTTGGATGAGGGAGATTGCCGTGGTCGTTGTTTATTGTGATGTATTCTAGGAGTTTAAGAGCGTGAGGCCACCAACTTCAAGATGATGCTGTGGAAGAGTGGAGATCTCGTCTGCTCTGATTAGCACAGCGTACGCATGGGAAGGTTCGTACTCGTGGGATACATTTTTAGTCAGTTCTGACAAGCAGGGCCGTCCGTTTCTCCAGCGTCTCATGCTCCAGCCTTCAGCCCATGTTCCCGTGTATCGTCTAACATGGAGAGCGGCTCCTAATCGCTGCCGCTGGCATCAGCACAGCCATTTCGGAAGCCATCAGGTCAGCCTCGGGCGTCATGAGTGGGAAGGAGGCGCTGCTCGTGAACCCGGAGGACTGGACGCCCAAGCAGCTCGAGCAATGGCTGCGTCGCTTCGAGAAAGGCCGTTTCCAGGGGCTCACGTCGCAGCTCCGCAAGTTCACGGGCTACGAAGTGGTCCACTTCCCACCGGCGCAATGGGCCCAGCTCCAGCCACGCGAGCTCGCCACGTCGCTGCGGTTCACGCTGCTGGGGATGGTCCAAGTCGCATCAACTTGTGAAGAAGGCTCGGAGACCTTGACGATCGTCACGGACTTCACACCCCACGGGCTTCCATCACCACGGCGACAGCTTCGTGGAGTGTCCGTCGACAGTGACAAGACAGTCCTCGGTCCGCGCAAGCCTGTCAAGTTCCCACCAGTGGTGGAGGTCCCGACGATCCCCGTGCTGGGTCTTCTCGCTGTGTTTATCGTCGCGATTGTGCTGTGCTTCACCGTGCTAAAAGACCCTCTCGAGGATGTCGGCGTGAGCTCCCACCAACTGCTCAAGTACGGCTCGATCCCGATCGTGAGCGTGGCGTTCACGTACATCCACATCTGGATGGCGTTGTACATGACGTTCTACCCGCTCAACTACATTGGCTGTCTACAGATCCCAGGCACCAACACGGGACTGGGATGGCAGGGCATCGTGCCGCACAAGGCCGAAAAGATGGCGCGCATGGCTGTGCGCATCATGACCACACAGCTCATCCGCGTGCGCGACGTGTTTGCCAAGCTCGAGCCCGCGCGCATCGTGGACGAATTGGAGCCGCTGCTGTTCGGCACGATCCGCGAGATCATTGAGCAAATGGCCACCAAGTATAACCCTGACTTGTGGGGCGTGTTGTCTGAGGATATCAAAGAGGAAATCGTCGAAAAAGTCAAAGAAGAAGCGCCGCAGCACATCGAGTCGCTCATGATTGAGCTGCGCGACAACATTGAGGACGTGTTTGACCTGGAAGACATGGTGGTGGCCAACTTCTGCAAGGACAAGCAGCTTCTGGTCAACATGTTCGTGACCTGCGGCTACCAGGAGCTGGCGTTTATCCGCAACTCGGGCGCGTGGATGGGCTTTCTGTTTGGTCTGATGCAGATGGGACTTTGGTTCTTCTACTCGAACCGCATCGTCGTGTTCCCGGTCGTGGGCTTCGTGGTGGGCACGGTCACGAACTGGCTCGCGCTCAAGATGATCTTCGAGCCCGTGGAGCCCAAGCGTCTTTGCGGCGGTGCGATCACGCTCCACGGTCTCTTCTTGCGTCGCCAGGACCAGGTCGCTGAGGTCTACGGCCAGCTCGTGGCCTCGGAAGTGCTCAACGCGCGCAACATCATCGACGCGATCCTCAAGGGCCCGTACTCGGACCGGCTTTTTGAGCTTGTATATGACAACGTGCAGCGCGCCGTCCACGAAGCCACCGCCGCGACCGAGCAGATCGCAAGCCTGGGACTGGGCGAAGACACGTTCGCGTGCATGAAGCAAGATGTGACCGACCACATAGTGAACGCGTTCCCACAGTCGCTGCGCCAGATCGAAACGTACGCGACCGAGGCCATGGACCTGGAGAATACGCTGCGGGAGAAGATGAAGACGCTGTCCAGCGCGCAGTTTGAGCAGCTTTTGCACCCGATCTTCGAGGAAGACGAGTGGAAGCTCGTGCTCATGGGCGGTGTGCTCGGGCTCGTCATCGGCTTCGTCCAGGCCTTCTTCATCAACCATTAAAACCCACTGAGACAGTCTAGAGATCCTACTGTTCGTAGTAAAGCCACAACTCTATTTGTTAGGCCGTATCCTTTCGAGCTAATTCATTCAAAATTGTGGGGAGCTCCTCGGCCCGCCATGGTCTCATCCTTCAGCAGTATCTGCACCTGCCCTAATTCCTATTTGTTATCATCGATGCACTATCACTGGCGTGCCAGTCACCTCCGGTCGTGGGCCTGGGCCTGGCTGGCGTCCTCGCTGCTGGACGGCTGCATGCGACGCATCAGACTACCAAAGAACGCCGCCTTCTTGCTCACCTGCGGCGGCGGCACGTACTTTTTCACCGGCCGCATGCTCTGCACACTAGGCGATGGAGCTTCTCGCACCACGGGGATCGCTGCTGCCAGCATCTGCGCGTGGGAATTGGACGCCGCGCCGCAGTACGCGAGCATGTGGCGGCGTCGCGAGGCCTCGCGCAGGGCACGTTCCTTGCGGAGCCGCTCGCGGATCTCCGCGGCTAGCACTTGCTCCTGGAGCTCCGAGTCGTGCTCCAGCAAGTGCGAGACGTCGGCCTGCGGGTCGTGGTCGCCGTCGCGGAGCTGTATCTGCTGGGCCACGAGCTCTTTGATGGACTGGCCGGTCTGGATGGAGCGAGCGATCAACACGCGCAGCACGTCCAGCCGCTGCATCTGGTCGCGATCTTCCAGCTCCTTAAGCTTGTCGGGGAACAGCGCTGTCATCACTTCCTGTAACGCCAAGTTCACGGCCGTCGTGGCGCCGGACAGCGTACTGCGGACCACCGACTGGCGACACGTCGGGCAGCTCGCGCAGCTCTTGAGCCACATATCCAGACAGCGCTTGCAGAACGAGTGGCCGCACAGCAGACTCACGGGCTTGAGCATCAACTCATCTACAGGACCAGACAGTTAGCGAGACATATCCGCCTCTCCTACAAAGACTACGCTACGTACCGCAGCAAATCGCACAGCCTAGCGCCTCGGGGATCTCCTCTTGTGTGTGGTGGTGCTCCTCCTGCGTCTGGCATTTGCTGTCTGTGCGTGGAGCAGTGTCTTCAGTCGTCACGTGGATATGATCGTGGCTTTCCCCATCTCCGCCGTCCTGATTGGCTAATTCGCCGCCGGTAAACGCCGCTTGGCCGCCATTCCGCGGCTCGTGGTCCAGCAGCGCCGCCTTGATGTCGTCCATGTCGCTGGCGTGCTCAATGGCGCCTACAAGCGCGAGTTTTTGGTCATTCAAGACGTGCACGTCGCTCAAAAACAGCAGCACTTGCGCGGCCACCGCGTCGCTCTCACTGAGCGTCTCGCCACCGGACGCACTGCGACGGATAGCGCAGCGCTGTCGCTGCAAGACGTGCAGCATACCGAGTGCGTACGCGGCCAGGGGGTCTGCAGGCAGCGACGCGAAGTGCGCGCCTTCCACATGCGAGGGTTGGCCCATGATGGCTGTCATTCTGTTGGTCAAGCCAGGAAGCAATCGAGTCTAAAATCTGAACTGGTTGTTGTCACGTGGGACGCCGACTGCAAAACCTCGTCGAAAGTTGCAAGTCTAAATCCTGCTGTTGGACTCCAACACCAGGATTTGGATTTTGGAGTGGGTTCAAAAGAACCCATCGCGGGCGATGATTGGTCAACGCCACCCATAGAAAAATACCAGAGCGAAGATATTCTCCCTAGTATACATATTTCGTATACTCTGAATAGTAGGTATACGCAGGGGATAGGCCTTTGAGATGGTCCTGTCACAGATGGGAATGGCGACTTCAAAGAAGAGACGTGGCGGTTAGCAACCTGCAACCAGACGGTTATTATCTCTGCTACCTCGGAATGGTGCCTCCGGCTCGCAATAGAGCACCCTCTCACGAATAGCACCTCACCCTGCTGCACAATACGGTTGGCTTAGTCTGGCTGAACAAGCCCATCCACGATTTGATTGGGTCCTGCGTAGATTCGTCATCTCAAGTATTTGAACCCCAGGAGGTGGAGAGACAATCCTCCTAACCCGGGGGTTCTATTCGGATCGCCTCCGCAAGCTCAAGTCGGCAGTGAGCATTCTCTCAAACGCTAACGCCTTCCATCTATCGCTTAAACTTCCAGAGCATATCCACTCTGAAGTCTCTGTGTATGCGTTTGCCTCTCAACCATCTCTCGCACCCGCTGAACGCGCATTTAGACTCACCACCCGAAGCCGCCAGGTTTCATTGCGCATTCATTCGATATCCGCTTTCCACCCAATCACACGCCGCGATCTTCCCATACTCTCATCTCATTGGCCGTTATAGTACCCCCTCCCCGTCAATATGTGAGACCTTGGCGCTTGTCCGTGACCTTTTGCGTGCACTCGTTCCATGTTCATTCCTGTAGTTGCCGCCCACCCCACCAAGCACTCTTCCACTCGTCTTCTCTCCACTATGACCAAGGTCCGATCCCTGTCGTTCAACCAGCAGCAGCGCGCTGCTGAGGAGGAGTCGCGCCAGAGCAAGCGCGCCAAGCTCGAGAACCTCAAGGTCACCAAGATCCGTCCGCTCGTGCCGCCGTCGTGCGTGATCGAGGAGCTGCCCGTGACCCCGGAGGTGTACGAGACTGTGACGGCGGCGCGTCAGGGCGTGTCGGACATCCTCCACGGCAAGGACGACCGCATCGTCGTGGTCGTTGGCCCGTGCTCGATCCACGACGTCGCTGCGGCGCTCGACTACGCCAAGCGCCTCAAGGAGCTGGCCGATGAGGTGTCCAAGGACTTGCTCATCATCATGCGCACGTACTTTGAGAAGCCGCGCACCACTGTCGGATGGAAGGGTCTGATCAACGACCCGGACCTCGACCAGTCGTTCAAGATCAACAAGGGTCTCCGCGTCGCGCGCAAGCTGCTGCTGGACGTGAACACGCTCGGTCTGCCGGTCGCGCTTGAGTTCCTGGACACCATTTCGCCACAGTTCACGGCCGATCTCGTGGCCTGGGGCGCCATCGGTGCGCGAACGACTGAGTCGCAGCTCCACCGCGAGCTCACGTCGGGTCTGTCGATGCCTGTGGGCTTCAAGAACGGCACCAGTGGTGATATGAAGATCGCGGTTGACGCCTGCGTGTCGGCGTCCTGCCCTCACAACTTCCTCGGCCTCAACGAGCACGGCCTTGCGTCGATCGTCATGACCAAGGGCAACGGCGATTGCCATGTGATCCTGCGCGGCGGCTCGCACGGCCCCAATTACGAAGTTGATCACATTGACCAGGCCGCGGCCCAGCTCACCAAGGCCAAGCAGCCTTCCAAGGTCATGGTCGACTGCTCGCACGGCAACTCGCGCAAGCTCCACGCTAACCAGCTCAAGGTCTCGACCTACATTGCGGATCTCATCAAGGGCGGCCACCAGAATGTGCTCGGTCTCATGATCGAGTCCAACATTGTCGAGGGCAACCAGTCGCTGGGCGATGACCCATCCACGTTGGTGTACGGCAAGAGCATCACGGACGCCTGCATCAACTGGGAAGACACCGTGACGGCGCTGCGCGAGCTGGCGCAGGCGGTGCGCACGCGACGAGAGCTGAGCAAGGAAACCCCTGTCCAGGAGCCATAAGCTGATTCAGTACCGCATAACCATCCGTAATTTAGCATATTCACATCTACGACTCGCAAAAAATCTAACTGCATCAACATCGAGTGATGAAACGTGCAGTACAGTACCACAGCTCTAGATGGAGTAGCGCTTGCGAGGGTTTCGTGCGCGGAGCTTGCGCTTCTCTTCGACCTTGACGTTGGGCGAGTTGGACGAGATCCACTCCCACACCACCATTTGCTTGCCATGGATTCTGCAGATCACACACCACATCAATCACGTATTAGAGAAGTCACTATCATCACCCCCATCAGCACACACAGAGAAGCCACGTACGGAGCAATGCGAACTTGCACACGAGAGTCTTCGCCGACGAGCGTCACGACCTTGGGCCACACGGACTCACGGAGCCACTTGCAATCACGCGGCGAGACATTCGGCAGCGTGTCGAACAGGTTGTCGCGCAGGTGGTTGGCTGGGTAAAACTTTTCCGAGCGTTCCAATCGGCCGAGCAAAAAGAAGCGCACTTCCTTCACAAGGCGGTCCACGAGCGAACGCTCCGTCTTGTACACGAGCCAACGGCGGTATAGAAGAATGTATACCGCAAGCAGCGCGACAGCGATCGCAATGATATGCGAATGCGTGAGCAACTGGTTGCGCGCACGACACGACCACGGCGCGATGCTGGTCGAGAATTGGATCAGCATGTCGCCCTTTTCCGTTTGCTTGGTACCAACGAACTGAGCCATTTGCTCAAAGCTGATCTGCGTGATCTTCTGGAAGCTCGAGAGTGCGATATCAAGCGAGCGGTTGAAGACGAACTCCGCTGCCATGTTGCCCGACACCGCATCCAAGGAAATGTTCATGAGCGTCTCAGCGAACGGCGACTTGAGAACAAGCTCCTTCAGCTCCGACAGCAAGACGCCGACGCGAGCAGCCGAGAGCTCGTCGAGATTCCAGTTAGAACCAGTAGCGTCTCCACCCGAAGGCAGCTGAGGAGATCCGCACACTTGCCCAGCCGCCTTGTCAACGACGTACTTCTCGATCGACTTGGCGATCTGTTCGAGCGCGTATTGGACTTCCTTGGACTCCACACAGGCGCCATTGCGTTCCTCGAGCGGAGGCAAGCACGACACCAACGCACCCTTGGAGCACACACCGAACAACGGACACGCACGGCAGTCATTTCGGTACGGCTGTAACGCGGTGAACTCGGACTTGTCTCCTGCCAGAGTCAGAGCGACATCCTCACCACCCATCTCGCCGAGCAACGATGTGTTGCCGTCACAAAATGGCTGAGGTGGTGCGAAAAGGCTGAGAAGAAGCGGAACGCCAACGTCCAAGGCGCAGATAACACTCGCCCCCACCACCATCCACACCAGGAAGCGACGAAGACTCCAGTGCTTGGCCTGGCTGAAGCGCTCGACCTTGGACTCGGTCGTCTCGTCATCATCGTCGTCGTCGTCATCGCTGAGAGTGTCATGCTCTGCTGCGTGGGCCTTTGCATTTTCCGCATCGTCTCGAGCTTGCTGGGCTTCTTTCGACACGATACGCCGACGAATCGCTCCAGTCGACGGAGAAGTCACTGGTTCGAGTACCTGATCGAACTCCCACGATGTTTTGAGCAGATTCTTGGTGACGACTGGCGTATTCTTGTCAAGCGATTTGCGGCCAAGGCGGCGGCGACGCAAGAACTGGATCTCCCGCTCTTCACTGGCTGTGCGCGCTTGCTCCGATGGGAAGTGCCGGCCGACACGCGGTGTCATCATCTTCATCATCGCAGCATAGATATCATCCCCTTCGACCGTCTCGAGCTGCGAGACTGTGGCGACGCGGTCTAGATCCACCATCCCATCATCACCACGCGGAACGAGCTGGACAGGCAACGCAGTCGCGCTAGTGCGAGGAGGCGTGTGGATCACTGGCAGTGGGCTGCCCTGCGTCGAAGAGATCGAGCTCTGGTAGTCAGGGAACTTGAACGGCGACGACGTCGTACTCTCCGGAGGTGTCTTTTCCACCGAAGGGTCCTGTTCAAACCATCGCAATCCAGTCAGAACAATACCTCAAAGAACTTCAACGCACACAAGAACGTACCGCGTGGCGTGCAAACAAACCCTGTGCTCCTGCGGACGAGTCCCGGTGGCTGCGTGGTGGTGTGGACGGCAGCGTCCCCTGGGTCTCGCGCATATGATCGGCTTGCTTCGCGTACGCCAAGTACCTCTCCGATGCATCCGATGCAGCCGCCGCTGATACACGGTCGTTCAAATCTCCTCCATAACTGTGGTGCAAGTCGTGGCGCTTGAGCGCGGACGCCGACAGCGACAAGCGCTTGCTGGAAGAGCTGCTCGTGGTCTCTGTTCTTCCCATTTCGCCTCCATGCATCGTCACGCGACGCGAACTCGCTTCATACGCTGTGCTCACCATGGGCTGGTGTAGCGGCGACAGCGTGCGGCTCTTCTTGGCTTTGTCTGCCGACAGAGACGCACGCTGGGCATGGACACTCACCGCGACTGCCGCGGCTTCCAACTCCGTTAACTTCCGCTTCGCGCTGCTCTGGGACGACGACGCCGCAGGCGTAGACATGCGAGAGCCCTGCTTACTCGCCAGTCGCTGCACGCGCTCGTCGTCGAGGTTCTTCATGCGTTCTTCCTGTTCTTTCTTGGCCATCTCTTTCGACTTGTTGAGCTGGGAAACCGGCGATAAAAACTCTTCCACGCCGCCTCCAGAGCGCGCATTTGGTGCAGTAGATGCGCCAGACGCGTAGCTAGCGCTTCGCGGTGCCTTGTCCGCGGATCGAGACGCATGGTGTCCTCCAGCGGGCGTCGAATACCGCGACGGAGGTGTTGACATGATGCTTTGTGTGCGCTTCCTCTCCTCTTTCTTCTGGACAGAACTTCCCACCGGATTTGAAAGTCCAAACTTGTCCTATCGGTTAAGAACATGCCCAAGCGAGGAGGTAACGATCCGTAATTTGTGGGAAATGTTGCAGTTGTGTCCCGTGTGGGACAGACTCGATCATCTAATTCGGGACACGTCGTTTCGTGAGCTCTCCCCCAAATGGCTTCATAATGGGCGATGCATACAACTTCTGAAGGCTCTGCTGAAGCGACTAGAGTGAGAGAGAAGACCATGGCGGACGAAGATTCAGAGGAGCGTCCAGAGGTGGTACCTGTGGAGGCCGCGCCGCCCAAAGAGACCCGCGCCATGCGCTACTACACGGCCCAAGAAGTCGCCAACCACAACCGAGCTGATGTAAGGGAGCTGCCCAGTACTACGTAGTATCTGATAGTGTGATTGGCATTTGAATGGACTTACGATTGGAGTGTTTACTGTGTTGCGACTGGCTTGTAGGACTGCTGGGTGGCGATCCACCACCGCGTGCTCGACATCTCCGAGCTCATCACGCAGAACCGAGGTAAACGCAGCGAGCATCCACTCGCGTGGCTCTCTGCATCGACCAGATCTGCTAACATTGAATGCATAGGCGTCTTGACGCAGCCGTTAGTGAAGCACGCAGGCGAAGACATCTCGCACTGGTTTGACGCGGACACACTCGAGGTACAGTGGATGCCTCCGCCATCCCCATTCATTTCCATTCAGAACTAATACGCTCTATCCTCTCTGCCAGGTGACCAAGCACGTGGATCCAGAGAGCAACATCGAGTTACCGTTTCTTCCTCATGGGCGCTTTCTTCACGTCGCTCCACCGGAGCCGACAGCGATGTGGAACACCGCGGGCTTCCTGCCGTGGTGGCGCGACCCACAGTACGTCGTGGGCTATCTAACCAAGCGAGCGCGATGGATCGAGATCGTAAACGTACTCACACAGCAGCGCCATGCTCTGCAAGTCTGCTGTGAAGAGACCATCGACGACATCCAAGCCCGGTACTTGAACTACAACGCCCACGCCAAGAGCTACACGTGGAAATTCCTGGACGACGACGACTTTGTGCCGCTGCAAATGAACTTGACGCTCGAGCAGAACGGCATTCTCGATGAGACGCCGCAGTTTGAGAAGCTTGACATGGACGAGCACGCGTACAAACCGAGCCTCTATATCTACTTTAACGACGACCTCTCGGTCGCCTAATACAACCTTCTCGCTATTGGATCTATCTATCCTCGGTAGTTCGTCTTGAAGCGTCGCGTTGGAGAAAGAACGTGGACGATGGTGACGCGTGCCGTGCCGTCCTGCGCGGGAACGCAGGCTGCCGCACGCGCCGTCGACCAGCAAGCAGAGCAGCAGAACCAACAGACGACGGTGTTCCTTCCGGAGGATGTCCTGCGCCGTGCCCATGCCAACAGCATCGCCGGCGTCATCGACCAGATCGGTGCGTGCCTGTGTATTCACCTATCCATGGTTACTCAGTTGTGACTGACTGACTTTCATGCAGCGCAAGTCGCTGAGCACGCACTGGATATCTTCACGGAGCTGCGAGCCGACAGCGATCATCTCAATGAACGCTTCAGCGGCCTCGTGGATCGCGTTGCCACGCTAGCGGCCGCAGTTCTGGATGGCGACGTATCCGCCAAGCAAAGGCTTCCAACGGAGGAAGTCTCTGACCACGTGCTGCACGTCCCGGAGCTGAGTTTCATGGCTCAACCAAGAGCAATGTCCAAGCCGACGCAAGCAGCGTACGATCGCTGTGAGCCACTGCCTCCGTTCGAAGTACTGGCCGAGTTCTGCCCAGATATCTCGCAGTATCGGAAGAAGTACAGCAATCCCGAGTTTTTCAAGGAGGATTGGATGCAGCGCGAGACTTTCAGGCAGCAACACGCGCAGGAACAGCGCGAAGAGCGGCGTCGCCATCGAAAGGAACAGCGCAAGAGCCTCGCACTGGGTATAGCTGGTGTTGTTGGCACTGGGACGAACCAGAACGAGGATACAGCAGCACCTGCTGACACGGAGAGCGAGAAGGAGCGTCTTGCTATCCAGCAGAAGATGAAGTTCCTGAATATCCGGTCGTGGAAGGAGCGCTATGGCACAGGCGAAGGGAAGGAACTACTCAAGCCTCCGACGCCTCGTGACAAGCAGCTGCCACCAGCACTGTCAACTTCGAATGAGAAGAAGAAACGGCGATCGCTCACGCGGAAGAGCCTGTCGTTTGTGAAGGAAAATGAAGAAGACGCGAAAGGCAGCGGAGGGGAGATCCAACCAGGATCGCCCGTGGCACTGTCTCCAGCAAAGGATGACGGCAGTGAGCACAAAGCGCTTGAACCGATGGTGGGGAACAATGACGCGCCAGTGTATTCAGGCGCGTTCATGCAGGAGATCGAGGACCCTGGCGACGATTTGGACGACGAGTACAGCGGTCAGCAAGCGAGTACTCCGGTGTACGGAGGTGTACCAAGCTTCACGGGTCAAATTGATGAGCCCACCGTGTTCGCTGATCAAGGTTTGTCGTATTACGACCCGCACGTGGTCAATGGGGCACCTCCTCCTCCACCCGCACAAACACTTATGGACGAAGACCTCGAGTATGAAGAGGAAGATTCTTGGTCAACTGGACAGCCGCCCCCATCTTCACCTCCTCAACCCCACAGTGTGGTGTACTCGCAAGAGTATGAAGATATCGAGGATTTTCTCCCGCCACCTCCGCCTCCTCCGCCTCCTCCAGAGCCTACCGAGCCCAGCACTACTGACTTTCTTGCTGCCCGTCGCAGAGGATCGTTCGTGCCACCTCCTCCACCACCAACAACAACAACTCCAGTTGAGCAACTACGATCTCCCATAGTTGTTCGAATGCCGAGCCTGCTTCAGGAGCTGCAATACAAGAAGTCAGAGCTGCGCCATGTTCAAGACACCGGCGTGGATGAGGCTCAGCCTCCTCCTCCTCCGCCGCCACCGCCGGGAGGTATCATCTCTCCGCGCATGAATCTGCTTCAGCAGATCCGAGCGGTACGTTCCCTTTCTATATTATTCCTTGGTCAGCCTCTGCTGTGTGTTGACGTGATTGAAATCGTGCTTGGTCAGCAACAACTGCGTCCCGTCGGGCCTCCGCGACCACGAGACCCAGTCCCACGCTCGTCCTCGCAGTCCACTCCTCACCTCAGTGCGCCGTTTGCTAGCTCCATCGCTCGCATTCTCGAGCGCCGCAACATGACGGCGTACGATTCCGACACCAGCGACAAATCCGACGGCGGCGAGGAGAGCGGCAGTGAGAGTGAATGGAAGTGATGAATACCGTATGTGGACCACGTAAGTGTAGCCATATCCCGCGTTTAGATCCATACGAGGAACAGTCCCTTGCGTGTCCCGAAGATAGGACGCGATCTTTGCCGCGACAAGGCGCCAAGATCCCAATGGTCGTTCGACGCGGCTCTCCACCATGGAGGTGACTGTTCTCGCGCATTGCGCACCACACGCTGCTCCGCGATGACAACAGACTCGTCTAAAGGTCGTCTAGCTCAATGGCAAGCGGCTCCTCCACCGCTCATTTACCTCTACGCTGGGCAGCTCCCCACGGCGATCTTTGGATCTTCGTCTCCTTGTCCACCATGCTCCAAACCACCCAACTTCTTCGTGGCATTCGTGAATCAACCGGCAACTCACGAAGAGCTCCTGAAGTGAACGCGCTGGATCCATGAAGGTGCTTGCGCCGTTAGCGTTTGCTGTGGGCGTCTCGCTCATCGGCCAGGCATCGGCAGCGACGTCGACGAAAGATCTTAAGTTGGACTCGGACATCGTGCCGACGTGGGATGACTTGGGCACCGCCGCCAACTCTGGTAAGATCAAGCTCGAGCGCATCTACGATCTGTGGGACGCACTGGAGGCGCGTGACAAGAAGGCCATCAAGTCGCTCTACCTCACGGCCAAGGACATCAACGCCGCCTCGGCGAAGATCGACACGTTTTACAATGGCGCCACGACTTGTTTGGAGAAGCAGAAGGTCAAAGACCGGAAGACCCACGCGCAGGTAGACGATGCACTCAAAGAGATCCGGAGCTGTATGACCAAGACCGTCACGGCTCCAGTCTTCACGGTGCCGACAGTCGTCGATCTCCCGAAGGACTACACGAATCCGGTGAGTGTGGACTACAGCAACGCGATCAAGGACGACGAAGATGCCGACATCAAGGACAGCTCCAAGGTCCTCTCGCTTGATACGTCCATCCCCACGTGGGACCAGCTCGGCACCAACGCCAACTCGGTCAAGATCAAGCTCAACCGTCTCAAGAGCTACTGGGAGGCGGCTGAATCGCGAGACAAGAAGGCTGCGAAGACGTTCTACGCTGCAAAGAAGAACGACGACTCGGCGGTGGACAAGGTCGACGACTACTACAACGCTGCGGAGAGTTGCATGGAGAAGCAAGAGGAGACTGTGCGTAAGACGCATACCGATATTGACACGGGTCTCAAGGCGATCAAGGACTGTATCGCGAAGAACGCCAAGCCACTCGACTTTACGGTCGTGAAGGCAGTCAACCTCCCATCGGACTACACTAAGCCGCTTAGCGTGGACTACAGCAAGGCCGCTGCTGAGGACGAAGCCATTGATCGTAAGGAGGCCACGAAGGACATCCAGCTGGACTCGGACATTGTGCCAACGTGGGACGACATGGGAACCAACGCCGACTCGGTGAAGGTCAAGCTTGAGCGCATCTACAAGTTGTGGGACGCGTTGGAGGACCGTGACAAGAAGACCGTCAAGACGTTGTACACTACGGATAAGGAAGACGATGCCGCCGTGGCGAAGGTGGACGCCTTTTACAAGGGAGCGACGACTTGTCTGGAGAAACAGAAGGTCAAGGACAGGAAGACGCATGCGCAGGTGGACTCGGCGCTCAAGGAGATCCAGGATTGTATCACCAAGACGGTCACGGTTCCGAGCTACGCGGTTTTGACGTCCGTCAACCTGCCGAAGGACTACTCCAACTCCGTCAACGTGGACTACAACGATGCCATCAAGGATGACGAAGATGCTGATGTGAAGGAGTCCGCCAAGGTCATCTCGCTCGATACCACCCTGCCTACGTGGGACCAGCTTGGTACCAGCGCCAACTCGGTCAAGATCAAGCTCAACCGCCTCCAGCCATACTGGGCGGCCGCGGAGGCCCGTGACAAGAAGGCTGCTAAGACATTCTACACTGCGAAGAAGAACGTCGACTCGGCGGTGGACAAGGTCGACGACTACTACAACGCTGCGGAGAGTTGCATGGAGAAGCAAGAGGAGACTGTGCGTAAGACGCGTACCGATATCGAAGCCGGTCTCAAGGCGATCAAGGACTGTATCGCCAAGAACGCCAAGGCGCTCGACTTCACGGTGGTGAAGACGGTCAGCCTCCCGACTGACTACGCGTCGCCAATCGTCGTGGACTACAGCAAGGTCGCAGCCGAGGACGAAGCGACGGACCGTAAGGAAGCCACGAAGGATCTCAAGCTGGACGCGGACATTGTGCCGAGCTGGGACGATTTGGGAACCAACGCTAACTCTGGCAAGATCAAGCTCGAGCGTATCTCCGATCTGTGGAACGCCTTGGAGGACCGTGACAAGAAGGCCGTTCAGACGCTCTACACTACGTCTAAGGAGGACATCGCTGCGAAGTCAGCGGTCGACGCCTTCTACAAGGGCGCCACGACCTGTCTGGAGAAGCAGAAGGTGAAGGACCGGAAGACGCGTGCCAAGGTGGACGATGCGCTCGAGGAGATCCAGGACTGTATCACCAAGACCGTCGCGGTGCCGAGCTTCACGGTGTTGACGTCAGTGAACCTTCCGAAGGACTACCCCAGTCCTGTGAGTGTGGACTACAGCAACGCCAACAAGGACGACGAGGACGCTGATCTGAAGGAGAGCTCCAAGGTCGTGTCATTGGACACGTCCATGCCTACGTGGGACCAGCTTGGTACAAGCGCCAGCTCGGTCAAGATCAAGCTCAATCGCCTTGCCACGTACTGGGCGGCGGCTGAATCGCGTGACAAGAAGGCTGCGAAGACGTTCTACTCTGCGAAGAAGAACGACGACACGGCGGTGGACAAGGTCGACGACTTCTACAACGTCGCGGAGAACTGTATGCAGAAGCAACAGGAGACTGTGCGCAAGACCCGTGCGCAGATCGACGCCGGCCTGAAGGAGATCAAGGACTGTATCGCGAAGAACGCCAAGCCGCTCGACTTTACGGTGGTGAAGACGATCAGTCTCCCGGCTGACTACACCAAGCCGCTCAGCATGGACTTCAGCAAGGCCATTGCTGAAGACGAAGCCGTTGACCGTAAGGAGGCCACGCCTGCACCAACGCAGCCACCGCCCACGAACAAGTATGTGCTGAGCTACGACTTTGTGCCCACGTGGAAGCAGCTCGGCACGACGGCCAAGACCAAGGCGATCCGCCTCTCTCGCGTCTCGAACTATTGGGCTAACGCCGAAACACGTGACAAGAAGGCTGTGAAGAAGTTCTACACTACGAAGAAACAGAAGAATGCGGCAGTGAAGAAGATTGGCAATTTCTACAACGGGGCGAGGGCGTGTCTTGCTAAGCAGAACGTGAATCAGCTGAAGTCACAGACTCAGGTGGACGTGGCTCTGAAGGCGATCCGTGACTGCATCAGCAAGAGCGTCGTGGCGCCGACCTTCACGGTCTGGGCCAGCGTCAGCGTACCTGCGAACTACTTTTCGCTTGTTCGTGTTGCGGACAACACGCCAGTCGTCACCAGTGCGCCAGGCGCCGCCACCACGACTCCAGCTGCGGGTGTACCGAGCTCTAACACTGGCACGCCAGAGCCAAGCGACGAGGAGGATCTGGGCGACGACGAGGATGCAACGGAGCAACCAGAGAACGACAACGAGGACGAGGAGACAACGGAGCCAAGCACTGCCACACCTAAGGAAGAGCCCGACGCCGACGTCCTTGAACCTGACAGCCAGCAACCATCACAGGCTGACAACAGTCAGACACAGCCACCTACCAACAGCGACAACAACGACATCTTCTCGCAGACCAATGCTCCGACAGCAGGACCAGTCTACACCCAGCCAACACAGGGTCCAAGCTACGACGAGCCGACTGGTGCGCCAAGCTACAACGACATCTTC
>JAADXI010000455.1:0-21479 GCA_023337615.1 Pythium brachiatum | reverse complement strand
TGGTGTTTCAATCCGGTTTGCAAAAACGCCAACTGCCACAAGTCGCACTCGTCGTACCTAATCGAAGAAGATTCTTTGGAAGCGATTTTCTCGAAAACACAAAATGGCGGTTAAGACCGTTTTTGTTTCCCGTGGTCTCATTTGGAGTGCCAATCACACTGATGGCACACAAGTGAGGTAATTTGGGCAGATGTCACTAAAGAGAGGGGGAGACTGGGTTACCCTTTTACGGCGGACAACTTCAACGTGGGGTACGCTCTCGTGCTGGTGATTCGCATCACGTGTTGGCTTGCTGCCACACCAGCGCTGCTGAACACCATGCATGTATCACACAATCCTGGGATCCGCCTTCGCCGAAGAGTTACAGCACAGTATCCTTCGAAGTCTTCCACGGTCTCCCAATGAGGAACGATCGTATCCAGTCCTACGGCGTTTACGACCCATTCAGATGATGGCCAGCGTCGCCTCTCGTGCACACTAACTACCACCAAATCGAATAGGTTGATACACTTGGCTTCACTGGAGATGGCGTGACGACACACGTGTTCTTCGCTTTTTACGTGAGACACTTATCAAGGTCGAGTTGGGGGTTATGCTCGCCAATGTGGTTGACGCACGGGCCTGTTGAACACGCTGAGGGCCGCACCAAGCAGATCCGCAAC
The DNA here is from genome assembly GCA_023337615.1 of Pythium brachiatum. Classification (NCBI taxonomy): domain Eukaryota; phylum Oomycota; class Peronosporomycetes; order Pythiales; family Pythiaceae; genus Pythium; species Pythium brachiatum. The sequence goes on along the minus strand of JAADXI010000455.1, from coordinate 20,817 downwards.
TGGTAATTGGGTTAGGCAGTTGACGTGACGCCCATGAGACGCCTCGCTGAACGAGGAGCTTCGGCGCGAAAAGAGACCCACCAGACAAACAACTCACGGCTCATTCAGCAACTCACCGTCTTCATCACCACCAAGCAAAGAAGAAGAAGAACAAGAAGAAGAACAAGACAAATGGCGGCGATCTTAGAGTGGAGCGATGCGTACGCGCACATGGCAGCAGCCACCACGGAAGCCGTGAGCGCGTTCCCGTTGTCGTACTCTGGTGCGTCAGCACTGGGTGTGAGCATCCAGATGCTGCTCGTGGTGATCTTTGCCTGCTGGCTCGCGAGCGTGCTCACGCACAACTACTCGTACACGGACCGCACGTGGTCCATCACGCCGTTCGTGTACGCGTGGCACTTTGCCTACCGCGCGTTCCTGGAAGACGGCGGCGTGTGGAACAGCCGCCTCGTGCTCATGGCGGTGCTGGCCACGGCCTGGGGACTGCGTCTCTCGTTCAACTTCTATCGCAAGGGCGGCTACAACTCCAAGACCGAGGACTACCGCTGGCCAGTGCTGCGCAGTATGATGCACCCCGTGCTGTACCAGATCTTCAACGTCGTGTTCATCGCCGGCTACCAGCACCTGCTCGTGTTCTTGATCGCCCTGCCGTCGTACGTGGCGTACCTGTTCCGCACTGTAGCTCTCCAGGAACTGGACTTTCTCGCTACTGTGCTGTTCCTCGCGCTGCTCGTGCTTGAGTTCATCGCCGACCAGCAGCAGTGGAACTTCTACGAGACCAAGCACGCGCTCATCGCCCAGAAGCAGCCGCTCACGGGCGACTACAAGGCCGGCTTCAACCGCAGCGGGCTCTTCGCCTACAGTCGCCACCCCAACTTCTTCGCGGAGCAGAGCCAGTGGTGTGTGTTCTACCTGTTCAGCGTGTCGTCCACGGGCGTCACGTGGAACCCGACGGTGGTTGGTGCGATTCTGCTTCTCCTACTCTTCCAGGGATCCACCGAGTTCACCGAGTGGATCACCATCAAGAAGTACCCCGAGTACAAGACCTACCAGCAGACCGTGTCGCGGCTCATGCCGTGGTTCCCAACCACCAACAAGAAGCGCGTGGACTAGGTAAATACTGGTAGCGTAGGTAGCTCAAATCATCAGCACAGAGGCTTGCGAAGTGATAGCGTTATGGCTTGAGCTATGCGAGAGGTGAGAGAGTATGAAGTACGCTCATTTGGTCATGAGAGGATTGGGTTTACGGCACAGCATTACTACTGCGACAATACGAACTTGCGTTGAGTGTGTGTGGATACCGACTCTGCGGTCTCGAGCGCAAACTGGGCTCTTTTGTTGGGAGCTGTCTTGCCCGCTTAGTTGTGGCTGGCGCTGTTGCTGCTGTGGCTCTGCATGTACGCGCTGGGCAGTGTGTTGGTGTGGCCCAGCACTGCACCGTGCGCTGTGTGCGCGAGCGTCGCCACCGTCGAGAGCGGGTTCGCATCGCCCGCCACCAAGTTGCCGAAGTTGAGTCCGTTGGTGAGTCCGCCCAGTCCACCAGTGACTCCACCCAGTCCACCAGTGAGTCCTCCGATTCCACCAGTGAGTCCTCCGACTGCGCCGGTGACTCCTCCAAGTGCCGGCGTCAGTCCTCCCAGTCCGCCAGTGACTCCTCCGAGTGCCGGGGTGAGTCCTCCGACTGCGCCAGTGACTCCTCCGAGTCCGCTTGTGAGTCCCCCGACTGCACCCGTGACTCCTCCAAGTGTTGGCGTGAGTCCTCCGAGTGCAGGCGTGAGTGCGGAGACGGGATCAGCAGCGACGGCGGGAAGCGCCTGGGTAGCTCCAGTGGTGATGCTGGAAGTGGCGGCTCCAGGGTTCACGTTGGCTTTGTTGGTGGCTGAGCCTGCGGCGACTACTGCGACTGGCACTACTCCACTGACGAGGGATGGCACCAGACCCTGTGCAGTTGACGCCACGCCACTCGCAGTGGTCGGCGTCGTAGCGATCTTGCCGTAGTTCGAGAGACTGGCGTCGTTGGTGACCTCGTCGTACTGCACACGTAGACTGCGACGCGTGGAGGTGGTGGCGTCCGCTTGAGTGAGGGTGAGCGAGGCCATGAGGCAGAGCGCGAGGGTCTTGAAGGCGTGCATCCTGGAGCTTGGTGGAAGGCTGGTTGATGAAGCGGAGGAGAATTGGAGAATGAGTGAAACGAAGTGGGAAGTTGGTGAGGTTAGCCTCGCCCTCTCAAGTGCAGTGGGTGAGATGAAGATCCTCTGTAGACTGCGCTGTTGCCTCAGCCTCCACAAGAAAGTGACCCTAAGTTGGGGCACTCGGTAAAGTGGAGGTGCCTCTTGCGCTCAACATGTGGGGGTCGTGGAGCAGCATTGGTGAGCAACGTCACAAGCATCTGCACGAGGGAGAGAGGGTGAGAGAGGTGACCACGCGCGCACAGCGACCCACCGGCGTATATAGCATACCGGTACTTCTGCAACTTGGGTGCTGTGACTTGCACAACGCCTTGTGCTGTTGCTGTTGCTATATGAAGTATGACGGTGTCGCTCCTCTTCGTTATCGGTGTTGGCGCTTGCGGGCAACCCCATACTCGCACAATGGCTGAGATCGCTTCATCGGTTAGAGAGCTTCAACAGTGAGACCTCCGTCTGGTCGAGAGGCATGCAACCACTTCGAGTCCAAAACAGGAGCGGCTTCTATCGGCTTGCTCGGTTCGAGGTGCCCCCATATTTTTGTCATTTCCAAGCGCCACAGTCGCTCATCTTCTGGTGTTTTTGTAGACCATTGATGCTGAGTATGATACGTGATAACGTGCGCCATCCGGAATCCAGAGAGCCACCCTGTTTAGAGTTGATCAGAGCCTTCGTCTGCTGCACGGATCGCCATCACCACCACGTGGCTCACTACTAACAGCAAAACAGAGACGAAATACTGGTGGGGATACCCTGCGGAAAGGATGGGGGCCACACGGTTAATAATATAGTGTTCTTCCGCCTGAAGGTCTTTGATACCTGACGGACGCCACTATGATACCATGAGTGGTCGACCGAGTCCCCGTTGCCCGTCCAATGCAATTCTTTATCCAGCTTGCCAAGCCACAAGCAGCCCAGGTCAACACCAGCGTTCCCTTTCACCATGTTTGGTCTCTGTCCGCATTCGCTTCTCCTTGCCGCATTCTGCCTGCTCTCGGTTGGCTCGGGCACCGCCATTGCTCAAGATACTCGCCTCTCTACCACCACTGCACCAGCTCCTCGCAGCCTTCGCGTTCAGCATAACGGCGTCGACCACGGCACTGCTGGTGGCGGTCTCGTAAACGCACAGACGGGCACCAAGGACCCGGGCGGCATCCTCGGTCCACTGTACGCTGCGTTCCCAGGCCTACTGGCGCCGCTGGCGATGGCGAGCGACACGATCCACAACACGAACGCGGCGCTTACGGGCGTGCAGCACACGCCCGATGGAATCTTCCAGGCCAAGGAGTCGATTCGCCTTCGTAAGTTAGTAGTTTGTAGTCGTATGATGGAAGTAGGGTGAGTATCAGTGTGTAAGTCAATGGTTTCGAGTGGGAGATGCGTGGTCGATCGAGTCAGTCTGTGTCCACTGCGTGCTAAAATGCCTATATGAGTCTCCGTCCTTCGTCTTCGTGGTCTAGAATTCGTGGAGGTGGAGCTCTTGGCCTCGTGGAGCTTCGATCAGTCATGACTGATGGTAGCTTCGCGTGGATGGTCTCATCACAGATGCTCGTGCGACTGGTGAAGGGAACATCGCATCGATCCAATACCAATTCATGTAAGGGATGTCATTCAAATACATGGCTACGCGGAGGACGACGAGACAGGTGGAGACTAGAGACTTGTGCTACGTGGCTCGCCCCACAGAGTCGCGAGCATCTGCTCCAATCGAAAGAAGGTCTCCCATACTGTATTCTATTAACGCTCTTGTACTACAGTATTGGAGACGACCAGCGCTACGCGATTGCTCCCGATTGCACCCCAGCAGATCACGAAGAGGAGCGACGCCTCGCCAGCACCACCACCACTATTAATATCAGCAATGCTCCTGTCCGCTACATGTCCTGCCTGGCGTGCATGAGGCTTCTACCACGCTCTGCTTCTCAGTTTCCAATCGCCATTTTCCAGAGCAACCCACCTCCGCACCCTCGCCTCCCATCTCAAAGCACCATCATGCGCTCGATCAGTTCCGTCGCTCTCTGTCTCGCTGTGCTTCTCGCGGTCTCCAGCGTCGATGCCCACGACGTCATCGCGTCTCCTGCACCTTCGCCACCCGCTCGCAACCTGCGCGCCGAGCAGTGGACCACGTTCAGTTCCACGACCCAACCGATCGTCATGAACAGTCCAGATGGGTCCAGCACCGTCGTGGTCGGCCCCACAGTCGCCATGGGCGGCTTCTTCAACCCCTTCGGGCTGCTGCGTGGCATGTTTGGCCGCAGTGGCCGCGAGTAAACTGCGTGTTCCGTTGTGCGTCGTCGACTGTGGATGTAGTCGTGTTTTTTTTCGTGTCTATGTAAACAGTGAATGTCATGTGAGCCTCCTACTGTATTCTCTCTCCTGAACTGTTCTCGTTCGTCTCTCTTCTTAACGTTAGCACAAGCCAAGACATATTCTCAAAGATTGGGATGGGATGGGAGGCGATGGACGCCTCCCGACTTTCATCACTGGGTGGGAGATGGAGGGTCTCTAGTAGGATGTATGTGTTCAGCCTCAATGAGTTCGTCTGCTTTGAAGTCGCGATACAACACGAGCATGTTGTCGAGGTGGATATGGCAACCAAGGCAGTTCAAGCAATCCGCCAACAAAACAATACGCAAACGCCGAAGAGCGCCAACAAAATGACAATACCAACGCCAACAAAAAGAACAAAACGCCAACATTGTACATCGGCCAACTATTACAGCACCAACAATCCCACCTTCCTGCCTCGCGCAGATCCTTGAGATGGAAAACATGCGACGTGTGCCGAGCCTCCCTCAGTATGTAGGCATATTCCATCATCAATCCATTCCATGGCTATCAAAACGCAATGATACGATCCCGATAGGACGCCTGCAGCGCCGAGCGAGATATATGCTGAGCTCGGACAAGACCAGGCATAGATGGACAAACAAAACATCTGTATTCGCACGCATAAGACTGGTAGACTAGGACGCATACGCCAAGACAGGCAGCTCGATCTCACGAGCCAACTGCGGCACCGTCGCCCCTGCACAACAGAAGACGTTGCTGCCGCCTCAACGTGGGTCGCGAGAAGCAGGAACACTCCCTCACAGGAGCACCGCTTCCGCACAAACCCACGTGGAGCACGCACAGCTCATGAGCAACCGGAAGGAGGTCACAACGGGCGTAGATTGCATGCGCAGATGGCCCGACTAAGAGAGCACCCGCTTGAGACGGCCGTAGTTGCACGCGAACGTCGAGCGAGCGGGGCGGTTGAAGCGGGCGGGGCGTCTGGATGAGCACGGCGGGCGACACGACCTTCGAAGCCACGCACACTCACATAGACACAGTTAGAACCGCACACACCCGCACAGACACGGAAAACAAAAGAGGATGAACCAAACCAAACGCAGTCGCCATTGCACATGGCCCCGCGGCCGCATGACCCCATCGCTGCACGCACATTTGCTTCCGTAGTCGCTCTTGCCCTCGCGGCACCAGTACACGACCGCAGTCGGCGCTGTTGCGTGGAAGAGGCACACACAGTGATTGCACATCTCGATCTCACGAGCCAACTCGCGCGCAAAGCGGCACCGTCGCCCCTGCACAACAGAAGACGTTGCTGCCGCCTCAACGTGGGTCGCGAGAAGCAGGAACACTTCCTCACAGGAGCACCGCTTCCGCACAAACCCACGTGGAGCACGCACAGCTCATGAGCAGCCGGAAGGAGGTCACAACGGGCGTAGATTGCACGCGCAGATGACCCGAACTACGAGACAGAGGAGAGAGAGGGGGAGGGGGTAGCACGGCGACAGTCGGCGGGCGCGGACGTCGGGCAGGCGGCAAGCGGCAAGCGCACAGCAGCACGCTGCCGGCGCGGATGATGGGAAGGGACTGGAGACTGGACACGGACTGGAAGATGGGGATTGAGAACTGGAGAATCGGAAGGGTCCTGCGAACGTATCTACCGTGTTTTGGTATTGGTCAGGGCGTCCGGTGCAAAGCAGCGTAACCATCCATCTACTCATTTACGGCAACTCACAGCCCCGTCTGCAGTGACTTGAGTTCTTGGGCTTTCAACTTCAGCGGGCCGAGGAAGACTTGCGCACGCATACCCTGTCTATCGGCATATGTGTGTCGACCACATACAGCGTCCTGCACATCTCCAAAAATCGGTCAACTCCACATCCCCTCTCAATCCGATACAGCTTCACTGAGTCTCTAGTCGGATGTATTATTTGTTCAGCTTGCCGGCAGTCATCCTGCTCAGAAGTCGCGATACAGCATGAGCATGTTGTCCAGGTGGATGATCGCGCGGTCCAATCGGTCGAGCGCGCGGCTGAGCTTGTCGAACTTGGCCAAGTCGTTGGCCTCCACCAACTGGTCGGAGCGCGCAATCAGGTCCTTGTTCTCGTCGGCCTCAAACTTTCTTCGCCGACGTAGCTTCGTGAGCGAATCCTGGATGCGCTGAGCAATCGACTTCTCCATGGCAGGCACGTCCACCGACCAGGTGAACATGGTGAACGCTGGGTTGTGGTCCACGCGCTTGGGGATCTCCTGGAGCTTGGCGAGGCCCTCGCGATGCAGTTCATAGAGGCGGCGGCGCGCGTCGTTCGACGGCAGCAATGCCAGTTCACCAATGGTCTTTTGCTCGAGCTGGCGCTTCTCCATAAGCAGACGCACAATACGCGCGCTCTGGACGCCGTACTTCTCCTGGATATAAGAATGCGTGGTGCTCTGGCGCAGGAACTCGACGATCTTCTTCATGTGGACAACGTACTGGCCGCCGTCTCCGGCCCGCGACTGCGAGGGATCAAATTGCTCGGGCGCCGTCTTCATGACCATACCCGACTTGTCGCGGCACATCACCGTGATGTAGTTGAGCAGCAGCCGCCACGTGTCCTTCGAGTCCTTGGGCAGCGCGGCCTTGACTTCGTCCATACTAAACAGCTCACGCGCCGTCACTGGATACGACGTCGGCTCGTTCTTCTCACGCTCGTGGGGCGACGAGTAGCGCAGCATCGCTGCCACGACCACGCCAGCGACGTTGTTGATATTCTCGGTCGCGAATTTGATGCACGAGTGGTGGCGCAGATCACGCAGCAACTGGTCGACGCCGTAGCGCCACACCAGCGAGTGCTCGGCCATCGCGCCCGAGTTGCCCGCGGACGACGACAACTGCTCGGCGTCATCGCCGTCAAGTCCGTTGGCGGACGTGCCGCGCGACGGCAGCTTAGCGCGCTTACTGGCGCCCTTGCGCTTCTTGCTCTGCTGCTCGTGCTCCGTCTCGAACTCCGCCTCACCTACTTCCTTGCGGGATCCTTCGTCCGCCTCCAGCATCATCTGCAGTTCGATTGGCACGCTAGTGCTGGCGGTCGCCGACGGCTTCTTCCGCTTGCCGCGCACCGTGATACCATCGTCAGCCGCCGCTGGCGTCGCTGCTGGAGCCCCTGCACCGTTGCCGGTCTTAACTGCGCCGTTACGACCACGTGGCTTGGCGGCCGTCGCTGGTGGCGCCGTGCTGTCTCCGTTGTCCTGTCCGCGCATGATACTCGCTGGGAACTCGGGCTGCTCCTCCGGCTCTGGCAGCTTCATGTCAAGCGGGTGCACGCGCGAGATATACCGCTTCTTGGCCATCTCCACGAACGTCTCGCGGATGCGCGCGCGGTTCACGTCCAGCTCGTCCTCTGTGATTTCCTGCTCGGCAAGCGCCGCGTCGCTCTGGCGCAAGTGTTCAGTCAGCGCGTAGGCCATGGACTCGATCGACTGGTCCATGCGCACGCGGCCGTGGACTAGGATCTCCTCCATGATCACTTCTCCTTCGGCGCCGAAGCCTTCCTTCGCCAGCTCCGTGAACTTGGGGAACCGCAGGCGATATAGCACTTCCTGCACGTGCATGTAGTAGGACGCGGTCGCGCCGCGTGCCGACGCCACTGGCACGATCTTGAGCAGGTTGTGCTGCAGCAGCTTGAGCAGATTGGCCTTGATCTCGTGGACGCTGGGCTGCACACCCGACGATGCCAGCGCCTGCACGCGCGGCACGATCTCCAGCAGCCGCAGCCCGTCGGCGCGCAGCAGCGCCAGCGCGATAGAAGCTGCCGTGTCACCGAAGTCGTCACGCACGATGCTCACCACGAGCTCCCGCTCCGAGCGGTCGGCGAAGGACGTGGACGGGCTCATGTTTGTGGAGGGAGGAGGAGGACGCAGCGAGATGGAGATGACGCTTAGCGATGCGTGGGTCGCGTGCGGTGGGTTGGTAGGTTTTCCCAGCCACCAGAACCGACCTCGGCGGGTAAAGTGCGATTGGGGTGCGTAGCTCTTCGCGTAAGTTCGCATTGCCCAAGTGATTGTCGCAGATAACTGTTTTTTAAACAGTTATCACACTTTACTGTTAAAACAGTAAAGTGTGGTTTGGTCACGAACAGAATCAGCATCAATGCGTTTTGCTAAGTGCGTGGTAGAGTAGGTCTGCTAGGTGCGGTTGTGAGTTCAGGGTGGACTAAAAACGGGGGCGGATACGTGTACCGGACCGTACCCCCATCCCAAACAGCGCACCCGAGGCAGAGTGGGGAAGCAGCGGAGGCGGACGACGCGCCACGCCACGCACGGACGCCCCACGTAGGCACTCTCACTTGCGCCGCCATGAACAAGGAAAAGCTGGAGCAGATGAAGAAGGAGAGGCTGGAGCAGATGAAGGAGCTGGGCCGCGGCGGCATCTCGCGCGGGCTCAGTCTGCTCCAGAAGGCCAACACAGCTCTCAACACTGGGGCGCCAGCTACCGGTAGTTTAACGAACGGTGACGCCGGCGACAGCGACAATGGCACCTCAGAGACCTCGAGTCTCACGAACAAGCCGTCGTACGACGACCTGGTGTCGCTGAGCATGAAGCTGACGCGCCAGAACAAGCTCATGAAGGCGCAGTACCAGAAGATGCAGGCGCGAATCGCGGAGCTGTCGGCGAAGGATGCCGACTGCCGCGTGTTAACCGATTTCGTGACGGATGTGGTGGGAGTTGACGTGATTGCCTGCCAGTCTAAACCGCAGGCGTCTAAAGAGGGCGAGGATGACGCCGGCGGCGTGGCCACGATCGACGCGGCCCAACTGCGCGAACGCTTCGAGATCGTCGAGGCGCTCAAGACTCAAGCGTTTAGACAGCAGGCTAACGTGAAGTCTAACAATGCGACTAAGGCACCTCAAGAGGAGTTCTCACTGCTGCCCATGTCGCCTATGGCGCCGTCTGTGGCAATGGCGACTACTGCGCCGCAGTACCAAGAGATCGACTTGCTCGGTGATGCGTATCCGCTGGTCACGCCACCGCAGCCGAAGCCGGCGAGCGACTACAGCGGCGATTTGTTGTCGATGGACATGTCGTCTGCGTCCAACACTGCCACATCTAACGCAGGTGCAGCGATGACGTCCAGCGATGCGGCCGTGCTGGAGAAGCAGTTGGACGACGCGACGGAGCAGCTTCGGCGGCTGGAGAGCGAGATGAAGCGCAGCGCCAGCGAGAACGAGGAGCTCCGTCAGAAGTTTAACGACATGTGGTCGCAGCGCAGCACGCAGTTAGACCAGCTCACGCAGCAGATGGAGGCGGAGCGCCAGTCTAAACTAGAGACCGAGTCTATGCTGCGCAGTCTAACCGGTCTCAACGAGGAGCTCCAGCAGCAAGAGGCTGCTGTGGAGGCGGAGAAGGCAGCGCTGCGGTCTAAAATCCAGGAATTAGACCAGCAACTGGACGCGTTACGCGTGGAAGTAGCGACTCTAAAAGCAGCACTGGCGAAGGCCAGCAGCCAGTTGGACCCAAACCAGTCTAACGGTCACGATGACGCACTCACTTCACTGCTGGAGGAGCTGGAGAGAACTAAACTGGCGCGTGCCGAGGCCGACCACACGTTGAAATCGCTCCAGGAGAAGCTGTCGACTAGCGAAACGCGTCTAACCAAGGCGCTCAACGAAGTGGAGCAAAACGTGGCAGTGATCGAGGCGCTGCGTGCTGAAATTGCGCGTCTAACGGACGAAGTTAGACGCGTAGAGGCTGAAAAGCAGTCCTCGGAGGACTCGGCAGCGGCACTGCGGACGCAGAAAGTGCAGCTGGAGGAGCAGCTCAGTGTGCTGCGAGCTAACAACAACTCGAACTTGGAGAGCATCGTGGGCGAGTTAACAGAGGCGAAGAAGCAAGTCGCGGAGCAGCGCGAGTATACAAACAGCAAGATCGAAGTGCTGGTGAAGGACCTGGACGTGGCGCGCAAGCAGAGCGCAGTGCTGGAGACGCAGCTGAGTGAGAAGGAGACGCAGCACCAGAAAATGGCGGCGTCGCAGGCGTCGCTCACGCGCGAAGTGATGGAGCTGCAGAAGCAAGTGGCGGGTATGCAGGAGGATCTCCAGATGGCGGCCGAAGGGCTGGAGGCCCACGCCAACAAGGCCCAGGAGAAGGAGCTGCGGTGCAAAGAGCTGGACGAGAAGCTCACAAAAGCACGCATGCAGACGGAGATGCTCAAGGACCAGCACCTGAATGACTTGGAGATGCTGCGCAGTGGCAAGGAAGCCGAGTTGGACCGGGTGCGCCACGACCGCACGCAGCTGTTGAAGAAGATGAGCGAGTCTGAGGCTGCGTACAGTTCGCTGTCAGTCAAGTACAGCACCGTCCAGGACGAACTGGAGCTAGAGAAGAAGCGCACGTCGGAGATGGAAGTCCGTCTCGGCCAACTCACTGCTGAAGTGGGCAACCTGAGCATCGATTTAGCAGAGACCAAGAAGGCGCTGTCCGATCGCATGGCGCTGGCGACGCGATTGCAGACGGAGAACATGGGTTTCGCTGAGAAGCAGGCAGAGCAGGCAGCTCGCGTCGAAGCGGCGTTGCGGGAAGCGGCTTCGAGACAGCAAGAAGTGGGTGAGATGGAGACCAAGGTCAAGGCCGCGATGGCTGAAGTGGCCCGCTTCCAGAAGGAGCGAGACAACGCTGTGGACGCAAAGGCGCAGCTACGCAAGGCTTTGGACGACGAGAAGCGGCAGATGGTGCAGCAGTTAGCGGCGCAGGAGGTCAAATACCAAAGTGCCGTGGCGTCCGAGAAGGAGGCGTTCAAGCGCGAGTTGGACCGCGTGGAGAGCGACAGCAAGAATAAGTCCAAGCTCGCGCTCCACGCTGTGCTGGAGAAAGAGGCCGAGATTGAGCGGCTATCCAAGCGCCTCGCGGAGCTGGAAGAAGACGTGCGGTCGGGCGATGCGGACAACCGCAAGATCTTCGAGTTCGCGCAGATGCAGGCCAACCGCGAACTAGAGGCGCGAGCCAACGGCGCTCGCATCCACGAGCTCACACGCGAGCTGGAAGTCGCGAGCGCCCGCGTGCAGGAGCTGCTGCAAGACCAAGCACGCCACGGCGAAGAGATCACGGCGATGATGCAGACCCAGCGACGCGAGGGCGTCAACATGGAGTACCTCAAGAACGTGATCGTCCAGTTCATGTCGTTCAAGCCGGGCTCTTCGCAGCAGACGCGGCTCGTGCCCGTGATCACCACGTTGCTCCAGTTCACGGCAGCAGACATGAAGGAGATCAAGAAGGCAGGGCGACGCAGTAGCTGGGGCACGTGGGGTGCCGAGGCGCCGGACTACAAGCCGATCACGCTGCCTGGTGGAGGCAGCGGCGCCTCCACGCCGACGAGGAGACGAACACCTCCACCTTCGGATGGCTCAGCGCCCTCGTCCGCCCCCAGCTCACGCGCCTCGAGCTTCACGCTGCCGCCGCATCACGAAGACGACAGCGCGTCGCACCCGACAACGCAAAGCGCCGATTTTTGAGTTCAAAGCAGTAATCCACATTCAGTATTTGATGTCCACCCCATTCGCCACATGACTCACTCTCTACGCATTCACTGGTTTTCGCTCTTGAGGCTGCTGGCTCCACTCGGACTCCACAGCAGACGCCGTCCACTCACCGTGTGATTGTGCTCATCTTGCGGTTCATAATCAGCTCCGACGTCCGCCTCTTGGCTGCATCCACACGCGACAATCGCCGGGACGCGCGGTCCACATCTGTGTTGGACGCGGCCGACGACGGCGACGTCAGCGCGGCTGACAGCGGCGTCGTCGCCATGAAGCTGTGGTGGCGGGAGAGCGACGCCACGCGGTTGACACTGCCCCAGAGCCCCGTCGCTGCGTTCTTCTTGAGCTCGAGCTTGCCGTTCGCTGCACACAGCAGCCGCATCCACTCGAGGCAGTGGTCTGCAAACACACACAAACAAACAATCCGTCAATAACAGATACCATGCAGATGATGAGCAACTAGAGGAACCACATACCGAGCGAGTCGCACTTGAGTATGATGCGTTCTTGGTGAGAAGCAACAGGCAGACCTGCCGACGCCATCGCGTGTGCACTTCCCACAGTGAGGACACAGGCTGTGCGTTGCGCGCTCATCTCCTGATCCTCAGCGTCGCTGCAGGAACGCACTTCAATGATCTCCTTCGTCGCGAATGAGCCCAAAATGTCCGGCTCTTCGTCGTACAGGTGAACTGCCAGCGATAATGTCAACACGCGCGAGCTCGTAAGCACAAAGTACTTGGGGATCCACTTGCGGCCGTCCCATTCCTGGAGGTTCGTCGAGTACAGCACGGATGCTTCGATCTGCAGACGCAGCAGTTCTTCGTTGTCTTTTTGGGTCGAGAACGTGCTGCCGCGGCTGATAAACACACCGGTGCCGAAGATCTCGGCCTTGTTCTTGCCCGACTCCAAGTACCCGTATGCGCGCTTGACGTCCAGCAGCGCGTTGCGCCACATCACAGCCTCGTCGTCTGTGCGGGGAATGATCACCACGCTCACATCACCCACACCCAACACGAGCTCCACAGCGTTCTCTGGTGAGTTGATGTACGCGAAGCGCACATCGACAAGCGCACGACAGTCGATGACGCCGTAGCGGATCGCACTGGCTTCGTCGGCGAGCACTTCGTGCTTGTAGATCGACAGCTCGTATCCCCACTGCACGAAGTAGCGCAGACGGACACGCTCCTCTTTCGACGTGCGGTAATACAACCAGCCACTGGCGCTGAAGCCTTCTTGCTGCTGAGACTTGGCGGCTACACCACCGCTACTGTTGCTGCTGCTGCTTCGAGGGCGGTCGGGCTCTTCTTGGAAAGTGAACGTCTTGAGCAGTTCGCGTGGCAGCGTCTGGATTTCCCCCAAAGGACTGAGCGACGCACTATGGGCGCCCTTGACCGACATCGAGTTCGTGCAGCAATCGTAGATCGCATTCGCCCAGTCGCGCAGGGCCTGCTCCGTGTCGAACGCCAAGAGCAACGCGTAAAAGTCGCCCGCGTCTTCGCGCTGCGCCGATGGCTTCGACTCACCCTCACCACCCATGGCGGTAGGGATCGCAAAGCTGATCTCGAGCTGGTAGAAATCGTCAGCCGCACCACCGGTGAGACTACTGCCACTGCTGCTGCTGCCCCTGCTGCTGCCACGCGCGATCACTTTCGACATGGATAAGTGGTAGATACACGGCAGTGAGACCATGCCCAGTGGACGCCCGCCGCGGTCCGTCGAGAAGATGAGCTGGTGGTTCCGCAGCGAAAAGTGGCGTCGTCGGAAGACTTGATACAGGCGATCCAGCTTCCAGATCCACGCTTCCTTGGGCTGGGTACTCGCCCAGCCGTCCATACGCATCGATGCCTTCTGCAGCATGAGCTCACCACACGAACACATCACCAGCATCCACCGCTTGGCACTCTTGGCGCTGTCTGCCACGAGCTGGACCTCGTTCTCACCCTTCACCTTCACCACAAAGCTGCCTTCCTGGAAGCCATCCGAGTGCACATCTTCGATCTCCTTGAGCGAGATCGCATCGATCGCGTCGCCCCATTCGTTCATGTGGTCTTCCTGCTTTTCGTAGTAGCTGAACACGCCGCTGGCAATTGAAGCAAACGCGCTACGACCGGCAATTGTCAAGTAACCGCTCATCTCGGTGTACTCGGACGTGAGCATTTGGTGAACAACGTTGGCTGACGGCGTGATTCCCATGCCCATGGACGAGTCGAAGTCGCTCATGTCCAAAGCACTTGCGTGAGTCGACGCACGTTTTCGAGAGGCAGCCTCTTCATCGTCTTCATTATCCGACTCACGGATCACGCTCATATTCAAGCCAGCGTTCTTGGCGCGGCGCTCTGCATTCTGCTTCGCTTGGGAGTCACCACCATCGTTGAGACTCGACTGGCCACGGAAGTAGTAGTCTGAGATCCAGATCAGCAGCGACAGCCACGTTTCCTTTTGCGCGAATGATTCGGCCACCATCTACAACAATAACACGCACATACGTTCGGTCAGTGACCACGCTCCATCCCACCATCAGTATACACAGTGGGAATGCTTACCATCCACACGATGTCGTCCACAGTCGTGAGCTGAATCGTGTAGTCCAGGTTCTCTTGGTACCCTGACTCGGCCTCTCGCACGTCCTTGATCTCGCGCATGTTGAGCACCGTCGCCGCCAGATCCGGATCGCCGTCTTCCACTTCGTACTTGAAAAACAGGAGCTGCTGCTCGTGGAGCACAGCGAAGCGCGGGTGGTACGACTCGTAGCCGGTGTTGCGTGGCTTCTTGAGGAAAAACCAGCCCTTGTTAGCGCTCTTCCTCACCACGTCTTTCAAACTTCGATATAGTGGCGGCGTCGTCTGCACGCGCGGGTCACAGTACTTGAGTGGGTTTGTGATCACACGGGCGATCGTCGGTCTACCGAACTGGGATTCCGAGTACCGGGCGCTGGAACCAACCATGGACATTGCGAGTCCGTGGCTGTAGCTGTTGCTGCGTGACGCCCGGCGCGTGATCGACGTCAAGTCGTACTCGTGGCCCGTGAGCCGCTTCGTCTCCCGACTGATGCTCGCGCCCCACTTCATCATTTTCTCCTGCGACTCGAAGCACATGATAAACGAGCGACGATACTTCTGCACGGGACTGTTCACCATGATACCAAGCTCGAGGCGCCACGGCATCTGCTGGTCTTCAGTCTGTGGAGTCACAGGCGCTGGTGGCACACTGATGAACGAATTGTCAATGGGTCCGTCGATCGATGCACCACCGAAGCTGCTGGCGCCATTCAGCGTCGGATGCCCGGACGGCGCGGCACCTTCTGCCGTTGCATAGCTCGGCACGATGCTCACGATGCTGTCGCAACGGATCGTGCCAATAGGACGCGCACGCTGATCTGCGGCATCTTCATCGACGTAATACATCATCTTGCCATCGTCCAGCAGCACGAACTGGAGCACCGCGAACGCCGTGATGATGAGGTCGCCAAGCTTGCCGATGCGGCCACGCAGTAAAACTTTCGGCTCAAGCACGGCGTTAAACTCGACAGTCGCGACAGGGTGCACGGGAATCGTCAGTCGTGGCGTGATGATGGACTTGAATGACGAGGACGCCGCACTGATAAGCGAGTTGGAGCTACTGCTGGTGTTGCCGTTGGCGTTACTAGTGGCCGCGAGACTGAACAGCGGCGAGTTCTTGAGCAGATCGACCCACTGGCGCATCTCCTCTTGGCTGCGCGTGTAGAATGTGAAGATACTGCGCTTGCCTTCGAGCGTCACGCCCCACTGCTTCGGGTAGCACTGCGTGAACGCACTCACAGCTTCCCGCGTGTCGTTGATCGGGCGGATATCCGTTACGTCGTCCATGCGGATCATCCACGTCGGTGCCGACGCGCGGCCGCCCTGCATACTCGGCTTGTACAGCTTCAGCTTACTACCTTCGAGCTGCAGCATGCGGATACGGTAGCGATGCGCAGCCGGCTCCTTGGCCAGGATCCAGCCTTCAGCCACGCGGTTCGTGGTCTCACTGGCCGTTGCCGAGGCCTTGGGCGACGTGGCCGCCGACTGGTCGATCCGTGAGAACCGCAGTGTGAGCGGGCGGCCTGCGTTTTGGATCAGCTCGATGGCGTGCGAGAACTCCATGTTGGTGAAGTAGTGGTGGTTGATGGAGATCAGCAGGTCGCCCACCTTGATCACGCCCGAGGCCTCGGCCAGCCCCGGGCCCTGCTGGAAGCCGCAGACCATCACCTCGTCGTCCACTGTGCCGCGCAGCTGCAGCCCCAGCGGCCCCGACTGGTCAAATGTGACGGTGATGATCTTTTCCTTGGCGTCGCTGTCGTCGCGCAGCTTGCCGTCGGCGTCGTCCATGGGCAGCGCCGCCGTGAGCCGCATGCCGTTGGCGTCCGTGAAGCGCGAGCTGCTGCCTGACGGCATGAGCAGCGCCGAGGTCTTGCGCGACACCCGCGGGATCACCGAGCTGCCGCGGATGATCGTGGACTCGGGCCGCTGCATGAGCTTGGGCTTGTATTCGCCGCGGAGCTATTCGACCACCACACACAGCGTTACGACATGCGTCTAAACAAAAAAGGGTTACGCAGGAAGAAGGGGAGGGGTACGCACCACGAGCGTGAGCACGGTAGCCCAGCGCACCATGTCTTCGCGGTCATTGCCGGCAATCGTGTAGATGCGGTCCGCGCATACCTACAACATCAGCAAGAAAAGGGTTACACCATTGGGGTACACAGCAACAGCATAACGCCACGCACCAGATCGAGCGCGTGCTCGGGCGCGTCGGCCACGCTGGACGGCAGCACGGCGTTGACGGAGGCCAAGTGGATCTCGCCCAGCTCCTGCTCCTCGCTCTCGCTCTTGAAGTACCGCAGGATCATGCCGTCCAGCACGAACCAGCGCTTCCTGTACGTGTTGCCCGGCAGATGGATGCGCAGCACGCGCGAACTGTTGAGCTTCTTGCCGCCGGCGCCCACGTGCTGCAGTCTTCGCTTGAAGTCGGGCTTGAGCAGATAGCCCTTGGGGTTCTCGAGCCACTCCTGGTGGATGGCGCTGGTCGTCTGCATCTGGTGTACCTCCCGTGACAGCTTCTCGTACGCGTTCTCCGACGAGGGCGCACCATCGCCGCCGCCGCCCGAGCCTTCCGTCATATTGCCTCCGTCGGGATTCAGTGAGGGAGGGAAAGAGAAGGGAGTACGAGGGAGTACTCTCGGTCCTGTACTACTACATATGGACAGCTCAACTCAGCCAACAAACCTGTGGTATTACATATAGTGACACACATGGATTCGTTTTAGTGACATACTCAGCAGCTGAGATGGCTACACTTTGGGCTACTGGAGCTTGAAGGCCTCGGCGACGTTGCTGGCTGGGAATTGCGGACGGCGATGCGGCGATGGGAACGCACGCAGCACTCGCTGCTGGCCAACGAGATGCACGACGTAGGCCAGTCGCTCGTGGACGCCGTTGGTGATGATGACCTCGTAGAAGCCCGGGTACGAGACCTGGTTCCCCGCGACGTCGTGGAGCGCGACTGTGTGCTCAGTGACGCGGAACGAGATCGTCGTGGCTTGTCCTTTGCGCAGACTCACACGCTTGTAGTCGAAGAGCTGCTGGTTGAGGAGCGTGGCTGGGCCAGTCGCTTTGATGGCCAGAGGACGGAAGTACGCGAGCACGACTTCGTCGCCCTCCCGGTCTCCGATGTTACTAACCTGCACTTGGAACGTCGCATTCAGCGACGGCGTCACGAGCAACGGCGTATCACTCACAGCTTCTTGGGCTTCTTTCGTAGTCAGATATGGAGAGCCCACTGATTCATTGGATGGCTTGGAGAGAGCGAACTTGGTGTAGCTGAGGCCCCAGCCAAAAGGGAACACGGGCACCTCCTTGAAGTATCGATATGACCGCCCTGGGTACGTGGTCATGCTCATGCTCTTCATATCGACCGAGTTGACGTAGTGGGAGCTGTACATCGTCACGGGAAGCTTGCCTCCTGGATTGTAGTCGCCAAACAGCACGTCTGCAATAGCCTGGGAGCCGTAAAAGCCCGGATAGAACGCTTCGACCACGCTGTCGGCATACAAAATGAGCTCTTCAGCACCGAGAACACCGCCGTTGAACAGCACGACGACCACCGGCTTGCCTACTTTACGCACGCGCTTCAAAAGCTGGAGCTGGATGTTCGGCAGGCTGATCGTGAGTCGATCCAACGGCTCACGCTCGATCGACGTGTCGATGCCCAGAAAGAACACGACCGCCTCCGCTTCCTGAGCGAGTTTCACGGCCGCATCAAAGTGGGCAGTGGACGAATCGTTCACGCCGCAGCCGCGCTCTCCCTTCGTGTGCTCCTCTCCATTCTTCTTCGTGACGGCTTCCAGTGGCGTCTCCACGCAGCCCATCTCCGTGTAATTCCCGTGGCAGATCTGGCCATAGTAGTTGCCCATGATACCTTCACGAGCCACTGAGTGTGGTCCCAGCACAGCCACTTTCGTGCCTTTCTTCAGCGGAAGCACGTCGTTGTTGTTCTGCAGTAGCACCAACGACTTGCGCGTGAGCTCCAGACTGAGCTGCTGGTGCTCTGGCTTGTTCACTTCCGTGGGCTTCACATGCCAGTACGGTTGGTCTTCAATTGGATCAAAGAGTCCAAGCTGGAAGCGTAGCGAAAGCGTGCGTCGCAGCGCATCGTCCACGTACTTCACGTCCAGTAGCCTGCTCGTGACCAGCTTCTCAATGCAGTCGCTGTACACGTTGCCACTGTTCACGTCTGTGCCGCTCTTGAGCGCGAGAATGCCAGCGTCACACATCGTCTTCGTGTAGTGGTGCATCTCCCAGATCGCTCGAATGGCCCCCGAGTCGCTCGTGATGTAGCCTTCAAAGCCCAGATCGTTGCGCAACATACCCGTGAGCCAGTCGTTCGCGCACGTCGGCACGCCGTTCAAACTGTTGTACGAGCACATGACGCCCTTGGCCTTGGCTTCTACGACCGACGCACGGAACGCTGGAAAGTACGTGTCCGCAAAGTCGTATTTCGACACGATCGCGTCAAACTCCATGCGGTCCACGCCTTCGTAGCGGTCGAACGAGTACGCGATCCAGTGCTTCAGCGTGACCACAGCCTGCAAGTACCGCTTGTCGGGTCCTTCCTGCAGTCCGCGCGTGTACGCGATGCCGTAGCGAGCGTTGATCAGCGGGTCTTCGGACGGCGTCTCCATATTCCGTCCCCATCGCGGGTCACGATTGATGTTGATATTGGGCGACCAGCAGTCCAGCCCCAGGTGCGGCCCACGCGCGTAGTTCTCACGAGCACCCTCCAGCCACAGCGCGCGCAGCTCCCAGCCGATCACGCTTGCCATCTTGTACACGGCGTCCGGGTCGAACACGGCCCCGAGATTCACGGGGTTGGGGAAGTTGGTCGCGCAGTTCAAGCCGCACGTGGACTGGACGCCGTGCACGCAGTTGGCGCCCCAGTTGTACTCGGGCAGACCGATGGACGACAGGTTGCCGTGGGGACTCGCGCGCGCCGTGAGCAGCAGCGCCTTCTCCTTGAGCGGCAGGCGCTGCAGCAGATCGTCCACACGCGCATGGAGCGACAGCGACGTGTTGCAGAACGCCAGCTTCGCGAACTCCCCCACACAGGCGCGAGGGATCTCAGTGGTAGACACAGTGGTAGGTAAACACAGCGCTAGCACCGCTGCCGTAGCGACGAGCGACGTCGTGAGCGACTGCATTATCAGACTTCCGTTCTGTCTTGATCGTCTTTGGATCTTCTCTGCGAAAAGCCAATAGCTACTGTCTAAATCACATTTGGGATTGTAATATCGACGTCGATATTGTCGATATTGTCGATATTGTCGATGTTGTCGATGTTGTCGATATTCGGAGCTGGAGTCTGGTGGTGAGAAAGGCAACACCCTCCGAAGACAAGTCCTGCAACACGACATGCCAGCCATGCGAGCATGGGGCCTCCAGCGAACGCCAACACAGACCACGAAGGGTGCGTCGTGTGGTGCACGTGGCCACATGACGATCGGTATTAACAGGAGGCGGGGCTTCTGCCGGATCGTGATGCGCTCGTCGTGACGACTCCTTCCGTCTGTCCGACAGCCAGATGCCTCTGACGCTGCTCAGCTGAGCCTCTCTATCCCCCAGGCTGAGAAGCCTCATCTTATCAAGTGCCCCAACTTGGGTCACCTTCTTGTGGGGTGAGGCAGCAGCAGCAGGAGCCAGAGAGTATCTTCATCTCGCTCACTGCACTCCAGAGGGCGTGGCCAACCTCACCAACTTCCCGCTCCGTTTCTCTCATTCTCCAATTCTCCTCCATCCCATCGACCAGCCTTCCACCAAGCTCCAGGATGCACGCCTTCAAGACCCTCGCGCTCTGCCTCATGGCCTCGCTCGCCCTCACTCAAGCGGACGCCACCACCTCCACGCGTCGCAGTCTGCGTGTGCAGCACGATGAGGTCGCCAGCGACGCCAGTCTCTCGAACTACGGCAAGACCGCTACGACAACGACGACTGCGAGTGGCGTGGCATCAACTGCACATGGTCTGGTACCATCCCTTGTCAGTGGAGCGGCGCCAGTCGCAGCAGTCGCCCCAGGCTCAGCCACCAACAAAGCCAACGTGAACCCTGGCGCCGCCACTTCCAGCATCACCACTGGAGCTACCCAGGCACTTCCTTCCGCCGTTGCCGGCCCCGTCTCCGCACTCACGCCTGCACTCGGAGGAGTCACAGGCGGACTGGGAGGAGTCACTGGCGGACTGGGCGGACTCACTCCTGCACTCGGAGAAGTCACTGGCGCAGTTGGAGGAGTCACTGGCGCAGTTGGAGGAGTCACTGGCGCA
>JAADXI010000454.1:0-21480 GCA_023337615.1 Pythium brachiatum | reverse complement strand
AGAAAGGGCAGTACTGTCAAAATGGAATAGAAATCTAACACAATCCAGTGACCAGCATTCGTGAAGGTGATGTGCTCGAGATATGGCTTTCAAGAGGTTGATAAATTCTGCACGGTGTTCAGTTGCGAGGTATGACTGTACATGCATGCCACACAAGCGACATACAGTGCAGCAGTATGCGCGGCCTCAACCGACATGCGCGGCTCAGCGTATGCCGCGATTCGTCGGCTGAAGCGGGCGTCCATCGCGCGCTATCCCATCGTTCTCCGGTGTCGCTGCGATTACGACGCGAGCCGCATGTCGCCGCTGTATCGCTCGGCATCAACATGTGTCTTGCCGAGACAGCGACCAACATCAATGGATCACTACGTGTAGTAGAGCGCACTGAAAAGTCCACTGCACACTCACTAGTAAGTTCAATGTACACGTCCAGCGTGCGTTTCCTCGCTGGATTGTTGTTCCCTTCATGGTGCTCTCCATGCCATGATGCCAGTGAATCCGCTTGGTCCTCCATCTGCGTGGCCGGCACCACACCACTGCCGCCACCGTGGTCGGCCACGGTCCCTTCCGGAAACCTCCGGACGGCTCGCTTCCAGCAACAGCAGTCAGCGCTGTGATTGGTCCACTCGGCCGTCTTTCTCTCCATGCTGCCCGTTGATTGGCTGGATTTGGAATTCGAACCGTGTTTGGCTGTGGAAGAATCCTCGCCGGCTGGTGGGACCGCTCGCAACAGCAAGAAACTGTGAGGGATCAGGAACCCCAAGCGACCCGACCGACGTGAAGCCACGCTGCGCTGCGCGGGGACGAGTGTGTGACGTGGTGCAGTGGATTGAATATGACGACGGCAGTGTTGGTTGCGCCGTCCAGCGCGACGGTCGTGGTCGCGGCCGCTGCAGCCAAGCCCAAGGCGCCTGCGAGCGACGAGCGCGGGCCGGAGGAAGCGTTCCCACAAGATGGGTGCGGCCGATCCGCCGTCACTGATAACCAGGACCACGCGGGCAATACCGACAGCGCCGACAGCGAGAACACCAACACGGCCAACGCGGCCGACGCTGCGACTGCCAGTGTGTTTGTCGCGGCGACGCGCGCGGCTGCGGCGGCTGTCGCCCATCGCTTGAAGCGATCCAACTCGACGTCCCAAGTGGTCGAGTCCAGCGCCAGCAAGAAGAACAAGAAGCGGCGTCGCGTGTCGTTTGAGTCGGCGGATATCGTCGAGTTCGAGCCCACGGTGTTCACCACGACCGTCACGTCGGGCGGACTGCCTGTGGGGATGTCTCTCCAGGAACGCTCGCGCTCGCGTCGACGCCTGGACTCGTGGGAGATGGAGCGCGAAGAAATGTACGTGCACTGTCTGAGACTGGAACGATATGATCGATTCAAGGCCGAACTACAACGCGACTGATGATGACGCTTTGTCTGTACACCCCACAGCCGCGTCGGTCGACAAAACTACATGGAGGAAGGATACCTGGACCCCACGGAGCGAGAGGTCATCCTGTGTAATGCTGGCTGTGCCGAGCAGTCCATGCTCAGCGTGGAGGCCGAGGTGAACCAGATCATTGCCGACCGCCGCGAGTCGAATGAAGTCGACTTCGATTTCCTGTATGGCCTCGTCCCTATTGGCGAAGAGGGAGACGACGACGAGGAGGAAGAAGAGGAAGAAGAAGAGGAAGAAGAGAAGGACGACATCGAGGAAGTCGAGCTCATGAGCCAGCTGCGCGAGTTCGAGGAGCGGTAATCCTCCTGCGTGTCTACAGAGCCACCGACCTGGGCCACACGTCAGCCTCAAGGGCCTGGGTCTGGTGAGTCCGGTAGGTATATAGTTATTGTAGCAGTGCTCGTATCCGGTGCGTGGTGCTCCGTCGTGCCTACCGCAGCATCCATGCATGCATGCATGCATGGCCATCATCGCCAGGCGCAAGTTGGAGAGCACCTCGCACCTCAATTTGATTGGTCAAAATGTTCAAATGACTCCTTTTGATTGGCTGATTATGTCGCTTCCCATGAAGATCCAACAACTCAGCTCCTGATTTTACGAAGAGCTCTCTTCCATCCCTGTAGGTGGAGAGAGACGCATGCCGCCGCGAGGCAAACGCCCGCTCAACGCATCACCAGGCAAAGAGGAGAGCGGAGAGAGAGCTGTGATATCCACTGATGCAGGACGCAGCACCAGCCGCAGCGACCGTGGCCGGGAGTTTCGGCTCCGTCGTAAGCAGTACGAGGACTCGCTGCGTTCTCGCGTGTGGGCTCTGCGCTTTCAAGTGGCCGATCTGCAGACGCGGCAGACGATCTGGCACGCGAAGCTGCTCTTCACAAAGCGCAGCGACACGGGCTCGCTCGCGCAGCTCATCCGCCACTACTACGATCTCTTCCGCTTTGGGATGGAGACGCCACGCGCTGCGATGGACGAAAACGCACGGCTCCACATGCGACGGCAAGAGAGTTTCCTGCATCGAGTCATTGACAAGAACGCTGAGACTGGCGAGACCAGACGACCAACGTCATCGATGAATCAGTGGCGACTGTATAAAGCTGCATACGCGTCCTTCGTTGGTGAGGTTGGCTCCATCACGATCGCGGGTGCGGACGACACGCCCAGTGTCGTGCTAACCTCCAAGTACATCGTACGTATCAGTCGCGCGACGTTCCAGATCATGTTTTCACACGCTGCGTCGAACGATGCGCTGATGCGAAAGTTCCTCTACAAGCCGGTGGTTTACAACGTCTCGCGCTTCCACTTCACGCGTGACGGGAAGATCGACTACGAGGTCGTGGACGTGGGGATCGTCGAGGCGTTCGTGCGCGCCGGCTTCCACGTGAAAGACATCGCGGAGCTCATGCAGCTCTCCGTCCTGTCACCGCAATGCACAATCCAAGAATCCCCTGCCATGTGCAGCATCGGACTCGCGCAACTTCACATAAAATAGGCTCTACAACGCACACACCGGGGGAGCATGGGCAGAGTACATGTCGTCGTAAATACAGCGCGTATATAGTAGTATTAGCGTCGGCGAGCAGCATCGAGGGAGCTTCCGCAGTGGATCTATTGCCGCTCGTTTACTGGTCTTCGCCGCGCTCAATAGCTGTAGACAGTGAAGAAACATGATTAGTCTCAGGGCGCAGACACAACATCACTAGAAACGATAGAGGGAGAAAGCACTCACCGCCTGTGTTGTAGTGGAGCAGCTTCTCGATGAGGTCGACGTGCGTGAGCATCATGCGGCGGCAGCAGTAGCGCTTGAGAGAGAGCTCGTCAAGCGCGTCGCGCTCCGTGTAGTCGGCGCGCAGCAGACCGAGGTACGTCTCCCACTTGTTGGCGAGCACCTTGCCGCACGTGAAGCAGCGCACAGGAACAATCATCTTGCCTTCTCTCCAGTCGCTGTACCTCTTCGAGCGGGTGGTTTAGCTCGTGGATGGGAATGGTGGCGGTTGAGATGAGGGAGAAGAGACCAGGAAGGCCTCCAACCAGTTTTTCAGCCAATCAAACCTCGAGTAGAGGTTACGTAACCACCGAGGGAGAGTAACTCTCGTACTGAAGGAACTCGTTCAAGTACGGTCTTCGAAGAAAGAAAAGCTGGCAGTCGTGGATACTTTCGAACTGTGAGAAGCGAAGGAACTTCGAATGGAGGAGCGCGATCCTCGCGATCTGCGTGCTGCTGCTGCGGATACGGTGTCGCCACAAGAGAAAACCACGATGGAGAGGGAAGAAGGAGTCGATATGACGCAGCTGGAGGCCGTTGACGCGGTGGAAAACGACCAGGAGCGCGTTCCGGAGGAGGAGGAGGAGAGTATGGCGTCGGATGGAACGCTGGATCTGGAGGCGGAAGAGCAGGAAGAAACCATAGATATTCCAGTGGAGATTCCAGTGGAGGATCTAGAGACTGAGGAGACGATGGAGGAGACGTGTGCTGGTGTTGTGGAGAGGGCGGTGGAGAAGGCCGTACTGGAGGCTGAGACGACCCCAGCACCACAACCAGAAGCTGAAGCTGAAGCCGTGGACGCGGTGAGCGACTCAGCGCCAACGAAGACCGCGGATAAGGGCAGCAGCAGCTCCAGTAGTAGCAGCAGCGACAGTAGCAGCTCCGACAGCTCGGACTCGTCGGATTCAGAAGTGGAGGACGTGACGGAGCTGTACAAGTCCACGGCGCCAGCTCCAGCGGAGCATGTCGAGTCGGAAGAGGACGAAGACGCGGAGCAGTGGTTCGAGCAGCATGATCTGGAGGTCGACGGTATGGAAGTGGTCGCGGTGGTGCGCACGCAGTCGCAGGAAGACGCGGTTGAGGACGACGTCGACGTGTTCCTGTTGCCTGAGGATCCACTGCAGAAGCCAGCGACGACTGCATTTGGCCACGTGGAGCGAGGCTCAGCGACGAAGCGACGACGCCCCGAGCATGAAGTAACTGCTGTAAGCGACGGACAGGAAACGACGTCCAGCAGCGATCCAGAGCAGAGCGAGAACGAATTCGGACGGCGGAAAGCCAGCAAGCCTCGCAAGAAGATACAAGCTCCTGCCAGGGCAGCAGCCCCCAAAGCAGGAGCAGTAGTCAAGTACACGAGCGTGCCGCCTGCGTACTCCATCTTCGAGAATATCCCGCCGGACGACAGTGAGTTCCCCGTGCTCAAGGGCAAGTACACGATCAACGGCGGCCACCGCGCGCACTTTTCAGGTCACTGGGGCTTTACCGAAGCGGATTTCGCTCAGGGCGTGACCAGCAAGTTTGAGTATTCGTCGGGCTACATCCACGGCCGTGGTGACGACGATCGGCGTCCGTTTTCGGGAAAGTACGGCGGCTATTTCAACCTGCGGCAGTTCAACGGCAAGATCGTGAAGATCAAAGAAGATGTGATCGAGTTCCACTTCATCCGCCTCGCCGGCGAGGAGCTGGAGGAAGAAGGCGACGAGACCAAGTACGAGGTCCTAGGCGACGGCAAGAACCGCTACGGACGCTTCCTCGTGCGTGGGTACTTCAACGCGGAGGACGGCCGCATGCGCGTGCGGCGTCGGTATCTGGACTGAGGTGATGGAGCGACTGGAGTGGATGGTAGTAGCAATGTGATGACACGTAAGAGCAAACAATAGCACGAGTATGGTATCGTTCTAGCACTGCATTGAGTGTGGGTGTTTGCAACGGAAGCTACTGTAGCTGCTGGTCGGGAGTGCGCCATCTCGGTGGCGATCTTAGAACCGGAACGTGCCGCTGGTGGAACAGCTACTGAAGCCACTCTACTCCCTCAGTTTACGAACACTGTAGAGCGGAAAAAGCTGCGGATCGCCACGTTGGTTGACAGTCGTGAGCTGGTAAAGGCAGAGATGCATGGACGCTCTACACCAGTCTTGCAGCACATGAACTTCCTCAACGAGATGCTGGACCTGCACGTGGCTTCACAAGTGTAGCCACCCACCCGTGAGAATCATCACGTGATTGCAAGTTCAGGGACGACCGGCAGTCACTCAAGGGAGGTGCCCTTTCGTGCAGTGGAGACGCAAACGATCAGTTGTCACCCACGCGATATTCAGCCAATGATATCACATTATTCAATGGAAAGATCTACTCGACAGTTTAACTGCATCCCATTGGATGATACCAGCCAATAAGAGTGCGTAATGCTTCACTGTTGGCGGACGACTTGATTCTGCAACAAAACCACTCAGCTCGAAGTTGCTTGTTAAGAGACACCTCACTTCAACTTGGATCAAAACACGGTATCCATCAGCCATTTTGTCCAGTCATGAAAAACAGGGATACCGTGTTTTGACAACTAAATCGAAGCTCAGGCGTCTTCTGGTGCAGATATCTGTCCGTTGCTCCTCACCTCTTTCTGATCCCTCCAAACCCGCGTGCGCCATGCACTGAGGACTCGGAGCCGCTCACTTCCTGAAGACCAGAACGGAACGCACCCACCGCATCACCATGTTCGCCTCGCGTCGCCTCCTCGCCTCCACCCGCGCCCTGCAGCGCGGCACCCGCGGCCTCAAGATCGCCAAGGACATGACCGAGCTCATCGGCAAGACGCCGCTCGTGTATCTCAACAACGTGACCGAGGGCTGCCACGCCAAGATCGCCGTCAAGTGCGAGTTCATGGAGCCGTGCGCCAGTGTCAAGGACCGTATCGGTCTCAGCATGATCCTCGCTGCCGAGAAGAGCGGCGCGCTAAAGAAGGACACGCTCATCGTCGAGCCAACCAGTGGCAACACTGGTATCGGCCTTGCGTTTGCCGCGGCGGCGCGTGGCTACAAGCTCACGCTCGTCATGCCAGACTCCATGTCGATGGAGCGTCGTATCCTGCTCAAGGCTTTCGGCTGCAACGTTGTGCTCACGCCTGGCGCGCGCGGTATGACCGGCGCCGTGCTCAAGGCCGAGGATATCGTGCGCAACACACCGAACTCGATCACGCTCGCCCAGTTCGAGAACGAGGCCAACCCAAAGATCCACACGGAGACCACGGGTCCAGAGGTCTGGAACGACACGGACGGCCTGGTTGACTTCTTCGTCAGCGGTGTCGGCACCGGTGGTACCATCACGGGTACTGCTCGCTACCTGAAGCCGCTCAAGCCGAGCGTCCAGATCATCGCCGTGGAGCCAGAGGAGAGCCCAGTGCTGTCCGGTGGCAACCCAGCACCCCACAAGATCCAGGGCATTGGCGCCGGCTTCGTGCCAAAGATCCTGGACCGCAGCATCATCGATGAGGTCATCACGGCGTCCGTGCCGGAGTCGTTCGCGATGGCCAAGCGTCTGGCGCTTGAGGAAGGTATCCTCGTCGGTCCATCGTCGGGTGCGGCCGTCGTGGCCTCGCTCAAGCTCGCTCGTCGTCCAGAGAACGCCGGTAAGCTCATCGTGACCATCCTGCCATCGTTCGGTGAGCGCTACCTGTCGTCGCCACTGTTCGATGCGGAGCGTGAGTTCGCCGCGCAGCTCGAGACCTCGGCGGTCCCAGAGCCTGTCAAGTAAGCCATCTTCTTGGAAGGAGAATGATGCGGTAGCCATCACATCAGCCTCCGCAAGAGACAAGATACCCCCAAAGAAACGATTGTAAATGAATGACATGCAGAACCCCTCAATATTGCGTTTGTGTGATGGATGGTGTGTGCTTGCCTTGTAGCGGGCGCCAATGGAGGGCGTCTGCTACTACTTCTCACTTGCCATATTCCTCCGAAGATGCGTTTAACGAGCATTTTCCGTTGCGCTCTGCTCGCTATTTGCCTCCTCCCAGCCTCTGCTCAGCCCTCTCCAGCGGACATGATCATGGCGTCTCCGAGCGCCTCAGACTTCGGCACGGCGCCTACTGAAGAGACCAACCAGTCTTTCGACAACGAGCTACAGCTGCTGCCTCTGCTCGAGCCGATGGCGCAGTACGTGGAGGCATGGCACTCGCTCGGCCGTGGTGCCCAGCAAGCAGCGAATGACGTCGTCCGCGTATTGGATTCCATCTCCAACGCCATGCAAGTGGCCTCGCAGAGCAAGAGCCAAGAGGAAGAAGCACTGCCGTGGCTACTGCGCATTCTGCTGCAGCGCGGGCTCGGGATGTACACGAAAGATCCGAAGAATTAAAATCCATTTACGTCACTTACGCTGGGCGCAATAATCAAAAACTAATCGCAACTGCCGTTGTTGTCGCTGTGTGAATGAGAGAGAGCTTTTCGCGTCCGTCACATCACCGGCTTCGTCCCTGCATGGCGTGCATGACAGCGGCCGCTGCTGGGTCTGTGGGTGCGCGTCGCTCCAAATGGCTCACGCGCTCGGCCTGGAACTTGCGCAATTGGCGCAGATAATGGCACTCGCGCAGCGTCGAGTTGATGGGTTTGTAGTCGAACCGCGGAGATCCCAACGCGTCCTTTCCGTAGAAGTGGAGCTGCTGATGGGAGCAGCCGGCCTCCATGTCCACGTCGCCACTGTCGTCCTCACACAGCGCCGACCAGCGTCGCTCACTGCGGAAGTCTACAGTAGCATACACATACACAGCAAGCGTCAGATATCCTTCCTTCTCTTCAACCCATGCAGTAATAACAGCACGCACGTTCGTCGTCTTCCTTGGCGAGCCGCAGCCGCTTCAGCTCCTTCTCAATCCCGTCGCCGCCGCCGCCACCTTCATGGGCTTCTACACGCGTGGCCGAGGCCACGCTCCACTCACGCTTGCGTGCGCCGCTCTGCTGCATCTTCCTGCTCTCGCTCACCACACGAACTGCACGTAGCTCTTCAGCTCGGCAGCTTTCTTTTCGTTCTCTTCCACAGTTGGCGCCAGGCGAGGAAGTGGTGTGGACCACATTTTCGAACCCAGACCCGCTTTCGCTAAGTACGCATGCGAACCTATAATCCTTCACAACCGAACAACCAGCAATCATCGACGTCCTGTCTCTGCCCTCCCGGGTCTGTAGCTGTTCATCCAAAACAAACCCGACCTGAAACCTGACCCGTCTAAAGGGTTAACTTATCGCGGCGCGCGAGTGTCTCATCAACACGAGCACCGCAACTCTGCTGGGGAATCCCCCGCATTTCCCCTTGCACCATGGACGCCTCCTCCTCCGATGTCCCCTCCGCTCCGCAGCGGTCCGGCTCTGTGGTCTCCGCGTCCTCCATTGCGTCCGCCTCCGCCGCCTCTGTGTCTGCAGCGGCGATCCCGTCGTCCGTGCGGCTACGCTTCCACTGGGAGGGCTACCTGCAGAAGCGCAGTGACTGGCTCAAGCACTGGGAGACCTACTACTTCGTGCTGCGTGGACGCCTGCTATACTGCTACCTCACAGAAGAGGACGCGCGCCAGCAGCCGGAGAAGTCTAAGATCAAGAAGGGCAAGTTCGGCTTCGCGGACCGCGTGTCGCTCACGCGCGTGTGGGACGTGGAGGAGACCGCCGCGCCCGCATCTTCCTCCTCTTCTTCTTCTTCTTCCTCCTCCTCCGCCGCCACCACCACTGCGTCCTCTGCGCCTCCGGTGCCGCTGCTGTCCCCCATCGCCGCTGCGTCCTCCTTCTCCTCCTCCTCCTCTGCCGCAGCGGAGCGCCACGCCGTGTCCCCATTCCGCTTCACGTTCGAGACGGACAAGGGCCACCACCTGCACTTCCGCACCAACTCGGACGCCAGCAAGTTCCTGTGGCTGCATGTAGCCACCAACGCCATCCACGACTACGAGCCTCAGGGCGCCATGCGCGCGCCCGTCAAGAAGCTGCGCACGAGCGTCGACGACTTCTACGTGGCCTACGAGTTCTTTGCCTCGGCGCTCAGCGAGCTCGTGACCGTGACGCTCTTGGGAGAAGCAGGCGACGCACTTTGTGAATTCGCCAACGTGTCGTTGAGTGCGGACGCGCCGCCCAAGAGCAGCAGCAGCAGCAAGGTCCAGACCACGTACATGACGGTCGCGCCCACGCAGCCGCTGCGCCGCACACGCCGCGTGCCGCCCACCGACCGCATCATGACGCGCTTCTTCTCGCTGCTCAGTCCGGACGTGATTTTGCGGTCTAATTACCTGCCTATGGTGCCGTTCGAAGGCAAATTCCGCGGCTACAACGGCGTGCTCGAGTACTTTGCGCGCGTGTCCGAGTCGGCGAGCTTTGAACAGTTTTGCGTCGAGCAGATCGAGATCGAGCCGGACGAGACAGGCAAAAACAACCGCATCGTCGTGGTGCGAGGCCGCGAGACCATGCAGGTGCGCGGCAACCAGGCCACGTTCATGCAGCAGTTCACGCACAAGCTGCACTTCAAGCCCAACGGCGGCGGGCTCGCGAGCCGCTGGGAGATCTTTGGCGACGTTGTGGCCTCGAGCGTCGTGTTCAAAGTGCCCGGGTTTTCCACCAACCTCATGCTGCCCTCGCTCACCGAGCGCATCCGCGAGTCGTTTGTTGGTGGCTACATCGTGTCCATCAACCTGCAGCAAGTCGCCGACGTGCGGTCTCGCGAGCTGCTCCAGAAAGATGTGAGTGCTGGTGGTGGTGGCAGCGCGCACAAAAAGAACTCCTTCTTCATTTGCTGACGTTGTATGTGTTTGTAGAAATTCTTTGTGCGGTGTTCACTGGACACAAACGAGTTTGACGGCGTGTGGCACACGGAGGCCCAGTCGCGGTCCGTGACACCAGTCGAAGTCGCGGGCGACACGGACGCAGTGAGCAACTCCAAGGACGCCAGCAGCAGCACCAACGGCCCGAGCTTTGTGTTTGGCGCCGCGACTGCCAGCCATCGCAATCAGACGACGACGACGTCTCCGTCTTCTGCCGCGTCCACCGCTGCGTCGTCGGCGCTGCCGTCAAACGTGAACCTCGTGTACGTGTACAACCAGCTTCTGTATCTGCAGTTCGATCGGCTCTCGCGCGACGACAACACGCTGCTCCTGATCGAGTTCTGTCGCGAGTCGAACCACGAAGTCGTCGCGCGCACGCTGGTCAACTTGGCCAACTTTCTCAATTACAAGCGGCCCACGTCGGCGTCTTCCAACGGCACGGCATCGTCACCCGCGAACGGCGCCACGCCAGAATACCAGAGCTACGTGCTGGCGAACGACCACCAGGGCTTTTTTGGCAAGCTCGTGCTGGGCGTGAGCATCTCGTCCCTGTCTGCTGCTCGCCAGCAGCGCCGCACGCGGCAGCGGTCCTCGGCCGCGTCCGCCTCGTCCAGTCGGCTCTCGTTTCGGCGCCAGCGCAACAGCACCAGCGGTGTCTCGGACTACAGCGACGACGACGAAGGCGATAGCGAAGGCAATTCAGTGGCGGCGCTGGCGAAGAACGGGCTGCGTGCACTCACGAGCGGCGCCTCCAGACTCCACAACCTCACGGCCAACGGCGACGCCGAGGAGGTCATGCACCAGTTTGTGATCAGCGGCGTGCGGTACCAGCTCGCGGAGAAGTACCGCATGGTCAAGATCGTGGGCAAGGGCACGTACGGCGAAGTGATCGCCGCGAGCGACTTTGTGAACGGCGGCACGTACGCGATCAAGAAGCTGCCACAGTTTCTGCGCCACCCCAAGGTCGCGATGCTGGCGCTGCGCGAGATCAAGCTCATGAACGAACTGGGAGCGCACCCGTGTCTGATGGAGATCCACGAGCTGCAGAAGCCGCTGGACTATGACCACTTTGAGGACCTGTACATCATCCAGCCGCTCATGGAGATGGATCTGTGCCGCGTCATCCACTCGAAAGAACACCTGAGCGACGACCAGATCCAGTTCTTCATCTACCAGTTGCTGTGCGGCATCCACTATTTGCACTCGGCCAACGTGCTGCATCGCGACCTCAAGCCCAGCAACATCCTCGTGAACTCGAACTGCCGACTCAAAGTGTGTGACTTTGGCCTGGCGCGCCACGCCAACGACCGCGATTTGGCTGAGGGGCTCTCGGAGTACGTGGTCACGCGATGGTACCGCGCGCCGGAGCTGCTGCTGGCCAACGCGTACACGAAAGCCATCGATATGTGGTCGGTGGGCTGTATCTTTGGTGAGCTGCTGGGCCGGCGCGTGCTGTTTCCCGGCTCGTCATACGTCGACCAGCTCAAGGTCATTGTGGAGATCGTGGGCACACCCAAGACGTTCAACTTCTGCGATAACCCCGTCGCACGACGCTACGCCGGCCGCCAGTTTTTGGTCCAGAGCCAGCACGTGGAGAAAGTGGAGTGGCAGGACGTGTTTCCAGAGGCGAACCCCGACGCGTTGGATTTGCTGGACAAGCTGCTGCAGTTCGATCCAGCGAAGCGCATCACAGCGGCCGAGGCGCTGGAGCATCCGTACGTGAGCCAGTGGCGAGACCCACGCATGGAGCAGCCGTGTCGAGCCGACGTGGCCGCCAAGCTGGGCCAGTTTGACTACTCGCAGATGCCGTGGGACCCACAGCTTCTCAAGGATCTGCTGTACGAAGAGGTGATGAAGACCCAGCACCGACTCAAGCAGGAGCAGCAGCAGCAATACCAGCAGTATCACCATCAGTAAAGTTGACATGTTGGGCTCACTTGAGCCATTTAGATATGGCTACATTGGCGTTTCTATCATGCGTTTCTATCCGATATGCACCCGAAAGGACGCGCAGGAACAAGGGCAATTCTTCTAGAAGAGCTTCGCAATTGATCCCTCAGCGTGCTGCGATCTGCGGATGCTATCACACCAACCGAACCACACAGCAATGAGCCACACTAGCCGAGCGCTTGCGACCGCACGTCCTGAGAAAGGCGGCGCGTCCTCGTCCTCCGCAGCGGCGCTGTCTGCCGCGAGAGCAATGCGCCAGCGCCGCGTGCGCCAGGAGCTGCAGGACGACCAGAAGAAAGAGCTCAAGGACGCGTTCGAGCTGTTCGACGCCGACAAGCGCGGCTCTATCGACTACCACGAGCTCAAAGTGAGAGACAGAGCGAAGCTGTGGAGAGAAGAGTTTTGTGGACTGAAGGGCTAATTTGTGCTGTAGGTGTTGATGCGCGCACTGGGCTTCCAAGTGGCCAAGAAAGAAGTGGTGGCGCTCGTGGACGAGGTGGACGTCCACCGCTCGGGCCGTGTCGACTTCAACGACTACATGGAGATCAGTGCGTCGCTTTCTGTCTCTCTCAGTATCTGTTGTCCCACACTAACACACTGCTGATACTAGTGCGACGGAAGATCCTGGCGCGCGATCCGGACGACGAGATCACGCGCGCGTTCCAGCTCTTCGATGAGGACGGCACGGGCAAGATCACGCTGCGTGTACGGGGGCTGCGTGTATCCACTGCTGAGCTCGGGTTGGAGACTGATACTACTGACTGTATTATATGAAAATGGTAGAAAATGCGGCGCGTGGCCAAGGAGCTGGGCGAGAACCTGGCGGACGACGAGCTCCAGGCCATGATCGACGAGTTCGACCAGAACCAGGACGGCGAGATCGACCTCAGCGAGTTCTTTACCATCATGAAGCAGTCCACCGAGTTCTAGGAATGGATAATAGAATGCAGTTTCAATGGGTTGTGGATGTATTAGACATACTAGTGTTGTGTCTAACACGAGACCAGCAGGGCGGCGAAGACCAGTGGAAACGACTCCATCGCTTAGTTGCGGTGGTGGAAGTTCTCGCGGGTCTTTGGCTGTTGGTAGGAGGCAGAAACAGAAGCGTCAGTCAGCATGAGCTCGCCAAAGAGAAAGGAAGAGCTCATGCTGGAGATTAGAGGACAGAAACGTCGGGAGATCAGGTGTCTCAACCGAGTCCATGCGGATCGTCGTGTGTGTACAGCGATTGCAAGCAGCAGAAAGCAATAAACGCTCCCGCCCCACATCAAATAAATGAATGGGCAAGGGACGGAGAATGCTCCAACCAATCGGGTTCACCACCCACCTCCAATCAAGAGAGACAGAGGCGAGCGGCTCCGCTTGCAATGGGTACACCGATCGCACGGACTCGGAAGAGACGCAGTATTGCGTCTCCCCGGTCTGTCCTCGGCTCCAGCATTGATTGAGTTGAGTAGTTCATACCTGTGGCACGTGGACACCGGCCAGCTTGAGGTCGAGGTGCGCCAAGAGGTCCTTGGTGTCGTTGTCGATCTCGATGCTCTCCGTGTTGATGGCCGACACGTCTGGGACGTAGTCGAGACGGCGCTCGCGCTCCTCCTCCTGGAGCTTGAGCGAGATGCCGCGCACTGGGCCGTTGGCGATGCGCTTCATGAGGTGCGTGATGTAACCCGCGATCTTGTTGCGCATGCGCTTGGATGGGATGATGGCGACCTCATCGCAGACACGCTTGTTGGTGTCGAAGTCCAGCGTCAGGCGCGAGTAGTACTTCTCGATGATCTTGACGGCCGAGCCCTTCACAGTCTTGGTACGGACACCCATGGTTGCTGCTGGTTTTCCTTCTTGTTACAGAATGCATTTCAAGGTGCTTTCACCATGGAAACGGAGCTGCTCGCTGCCAACAGCAACCAACCAACCGACTGGCCACCAGAGGAGGTCCGCCACATAAATTGCATACAAATTCCAAGATAGCGAATTTATGTGGTCAACACAAATGTTAACTTGGTCCCAATTCCAGATGAGATTCTCACGAATTTCCAAAACAAGGTGAGATATTGAAAATGGCGCCAAATGGGTCTCTGCAGTTGCGTGCCATGGATGCACCTGGCTGCTGTTTAGCATGTTGCTGAATGCGTGGAGCATGCTTTGGCACTCTACGTACTGATAGTGCTGCGTTGACTGGTAATAGCGTGTTTATGGAGGAGATGAGGACGAAAAGGGATTGAAAGTTAAAAATCTGGAGCGTGGCTCTTCACTTGTCGGCGGGGTCTTCGACCGTCACCAGCTCGTACTCGACGCCGGATATGTTGTTCGTAGAGTTCACGCTTGCTGGTGCCGGTGGCGTGGACGTCACGCCGTCCGGATACGCCGACAGCTTCCCCCACACCGACACATTGAGCCGCACAAAGCCGTTGAACACGTCGGCGCTGCAGTTGCGCACCACGATCGTCTCGCCTGCCGTGAGCTTCTCAATCTGGTCTACACATCCAACCACTCCATCAGACGTTGTGCTCTTCTCCTTGTACTTAGCCACACTCACCATTGCGCGCTGTGAGCGTGACGATGCCCGTCTCGTCGCCCACGACGGCCTCTGCGATGCGCGACGTGGAGCCGTCGAAGCGCTTCTTCTCCTGCACGACGTCCACCGACACGATCTTCACCACGAGATTATGGCCGTGCGAGTCGGGCGTCAGATCCTTCACCTTGACGTCTGTATCAACCCACCGCGTTAGCCGCCGTCGCAACATAACCAGAGACGCTGCCACCACCCAGAGACCCACTAGGAGGACAGCGCTGCCCGCCAGAGACACGCAGCGATACACAGAGAGGCAACATACACGTGGCTGTCCGCAGCGGCGTCTTCGCGTCGCTCTCGTCCGCCATCGTCCGCTAGTAAGTCGTGTGAGTTCAACGTGCGGATCTGTCTGCCGGTTGGCTCCAGATTTTGAGATCATCAGATAGAAATAGAAACGAGGATAGAAACGCGTTTCCACTGCGATCCGTCTTCAACTTGCTGTGGGTGTGGCCTTTCTCACTACAGGGTATCTATTCATGCGGCCTTGGCTTTGGCAGTCGCTGTGCGCTTGGCGCGGAGCTGCCGGAACTCGCGGATCCAGCCGAAGAAGAACGGCAGCAGCAGCGGCGCCAGCAGCGGCGCGAACACGCCCAGCATCTGCTCCTGCGGGAAGTAGAGCTGCCGGATCATGGTGTGGTCGTAGTACGCGGCGTCGGCCTCGTCCAGCGCCTCGCGCGCCAGCGGCAGCAGCGTCGCAGCACTCAGCACTTCACATTCCGCACCGACAGTCGCGTCGGCCACGCACAGCATGCGCTCCACGAGCTTCAGCGCGTGGGAGATGCGCTGCGCCACGCGGTCCAGCACACTCATCTGCGGCATGTCGCCCACGAGCTGCACGATCGACTGCAGCGTCTCGATGCTCGCACGCACGTGGCTATTACAGGGAGAAAACACAGACTCAGTTAGCGTCGAGAGCTCGCAACTCGTTAAGGGTAGAGGAAGCGTACCGACGCAGCAAGCTGCGGACGATGACATCGAGTTCCCATTGCGCGACGCCATCGCGTGGCGACGCCAGGAACGTGATTGGTTCGAGCGTCTCTCGCTGCCGCTCAACGAATGAGGGCAAGCCGAGCAGCGTCCGCAACTCAGAAACGAACAGCCCCATGACTCGCTGGAGTTCTGCGGCATGAGAGCCTTCGAGTTTGTGCGGATCCAACAGCGCAACGACGCCCCAGCTCGGGATTTCGAAAGCCGTGGCCAGGCAACTTTCAGTGTTTTCGTGGGCTGGCTTGATGAACAGCGGCGCGTGTTTTGCTGATGGCAGCACTACCATGAAATGAAGCACCTGCTCTCGGTCGGAGAGGACCGACGACGTCAAAAAGTCGTTCGTCCTCTTGAACTACGCGACGTAAACGGCATAAAAACGATGATTAGAGAGAAAGGTGGCGTTGGGATCCAAGCAACAGGCGAACGTACGTGTTTCAGGTCCTCGGCATGGACGAAATGGAAGTTTCCGCTGTCGTCCGCATGGATTTCCTTGGCGATGCGTGCGTAGTGCAGCGTCTGGTGCTCGATCGTGAACTGCGCCACGCTCTCCAACTATAATCATTGCCAAGCGCAGTCAGTCCGCGGAGCCCATTGGTCTCCTCAGGATACCCTCCAAGCCACGCACCTTCTTCAGCACCGGCGCCAGGAATCGTCGCTCCAGACTCTGAAAGTCCCAGCTCCACGGCGATTCGCCGCTCTCTTTCAGCAGCGAGAACTGCAGTCGGTACTTGACCGCGACACGAGCACGGCCCGTGACTGTTGCTGTTCCGTGCTGAGGGAAAACGTGGTTCTCCACCAGCGTCGTCAGCGCGCGCATGAGCTGCGCATCCTGCAGAGAGCACGCGCTGGTCCACGCGTGGCGGTGCTTCCCCACATTGAGCGACGCCGCCTCTTCTCCGGAGCACAGCAGATACAGCGAGAACGCGTCGTCCGTCGACGGCGCGATCTCCAGCAGCGCGTCGTCCAGCATCTGCGGCGTGAGCTGCTGCAGCCGCGTCTTCTCCTGCCCACTCAGCGTGCGTATTTCGTACGCAAACTCCACACGAGGCACCTGCAGCTTGCGCAGCGCCACCTGCGTCGCGCGGCGGACGCCGTCGTCGCCTCCAAGAGACACCACGCGCACCACGTGGCTCTGCGCCACCGCGAACCGCGACGCGTTCCAGCTGAGCGCCTGGATGCGAGCCTCAGGCAGCTCCACACGCTCCACTTGCGTCTGCTGCCAGGCGAACGGCGCCACCAGCAGCGCGAAGAGCGCGAAGCAGCTCACGATGTGCAGCTTCGTGCCCGCCATTTGGAGTCTGCTGATCCGGATATTCAGCAGGGGGGGGACAATTGACGGGTACACGTACTTAGTACGATACGCACTGTATTTGCATTAGTACCCCATACTCTC
This sequence comes from Pythium brachiatum, assembly GCA_023337615.1. Taxonomy (NCBI): domain Eukaryota; phylum Oomycota; class Peronosporomycetes; order Pythiales; family Pythiaceae; genus Pythium; species Pythium brachiatum. Next base: position 4,591 of record JAADXI010000454.1, on the reverse strand, counting down.
GCGACCTCTCGTGGACGCCCATGACGGCCTATGGGAGCTAGCTTTACTTCCACTTGTGGCCCTTGTGCTTCCAGCCCTTCCACTTGAAGCCCTTGAAGCCCTTGTGCTTGCGGTGCTTGTACTTCATGCGTGGGCCGTACGCGACGCCCGGGTACGCGACATACCCCGGCTGCTGGACCACCACGGGCTGCTGCACGACGTACGCTGGCTGCTGCATGTACGCTCCGCTGGTCGCCTGCGCGAAGATGGCGCGGCCTTGGTTCGCGTAGTAAGCCTGAGGTGGAGGTGCCTGAGGGTACGGATACGGCTGTGGGGCGGGATACGCGGCGGGCTGCGGTACATAACTCTGCGGAGGCGGGTACGCGGCCTGCTGCGGCACGGGATACGCTGGCTGCTGCTGAGTTGGATACTGCTGAGGAGGATAGCCTTGTTGCTGAGGAGGGTACCCTTGTTGCTGGGGTGGGTACTGCGCATTCTGCTGCGGAGGGTATCCGCCAGGCGCGGACGGGTAGTAACCCTGTGGTTGTTGCTGTTGCTGTTGCGGGTACCCCTGCGGCGGGTACTGGCTGTTGTTGTACATGGCGACTGACCACCACTACGCGCTACGCTTTGTTGCGTCTACAGCCCTGTCGCGCCTGCGTCTCGCCCTGTATGAAGCCGGAGATGGAGACGGAGCTCGTTGTTGGACGGATCTCTTGGCTCAAATCAAGTTGAACTCGCTGCTGAAGAAACGCAGATAGCGTCTATTTTCGTTATTATTCTTCAAAATATGTGCATATATGTAATCTAGCGTATGTAGCCATCTACCAGCACCAGTCGCCTCAGTTCTGTGCCAGCCTGTGGTGTCGTTGCTGGTTCATTTGACAACGCAGGCGCGTGCTCTGCTCGATCTGGCGTTGGGAGCCCACGTCACGCAGCCGCTGCTCTTCCAGTAGCTCCGCCAGTCGCTTGGGTCGCTCGTAGCGGACTGCGGACTCTCTCGGCCGTCTACAACTGCGTCGTATCGGAATTGGGTCGGACGGCCTTGTGGTGGTTGTGGTTCGCTTGATCGTAGTGCTGGTCCACAGACACAAACAGGGCGAGCACCACACAGCAATAGCAGCGGATGCAGCAAGGCGAGTGACTAGCATCCAGGTTAGTCTTGATTGTTGGTCTGGAGGATCGCCTACTGGCTGGTGCGTTAGCCGCTTTACCTCTTGGGTGACGAAATGGATGAGGAGCTCACGTTAGCCCGCGTCCTCTAAGCCACCGATCACCAACGCATACGCAGCCGTCATACGCATCCCAGCAAATACTATTCCTCACCGGGTGTTTGGGCGTTAGCAACTGCGTGATCCCGGACGTCTGCAATAGACGGCGAGTATTAGGCCTTCGGATCCTTCGTTATCGGATTTGAGGGTGCTTTAGCCACGATCGTAAGCGGTCTCCGCGTCTTATCGCATGTCTCGTGGCCACAAAAGAGGTGAATCAAGTTTCAGAAGCCGTTGCCAGCTCGTACTCGGCTTGGGAGAAGCAGTTGAAGGTCACGTCCTTGCTATTTTCGATGCTACAGTAGTTGCTATCCGAGGACTGAGCAAGCGAAGCCAGGCGAGGACGGGACCTTCGAAGCAATGACGGGTTGGTGCCGCATGTGGACGGAGACGGAGACAGAAACGGAGAGCCCACGCACAAACGCTTTGGCTTTCGCTCCCCGCCCACCACGCCAGTTCATCTCCATCCTTTGCAACTCAGTCAGCAACACCATCGTTGAAGGGCCTGCACGATGCCAACCATGACAGCACCTCGTGTGCGACGTTTGGTTTTGGTGGCCATAGCTGTCGTGGTCGTAGTGGTATCAGCGATGTTGGTATCAACTGTCGAAGCTCAGCGCGCGAATGTCTGGGGGGGTTGAAGCCCGACGCCAGCAGATTCGCGAAGAGCAAGCACTCCGTATGAAGGCGTCGCTGGCAGAACGCTGCTCGGGCCTTCGCCCGAGCAGCTTGCGTACGAAGACGAAATGGCGGGATGCAAGCCAGACTCCAGCATTAACGTGAATTTGAACGTTTTCGAAGCTACATTAACTACTGGACATCGAAGCTTGGAATCGATATATTTCTTGCGTATTTCGTGTATCAGTGGCCCTTTTATGCACAACATGACAGATTTAGCGTGTGACCGTCCGCCGTTGTGACGGGCTCTACGGCTAATGCGATTCTCAGAGCTTCGGGATCAGTGAGCTTCAACTCGTGATGCAGTATCCCGCCTCCCTCCCTCCCTCCCTCCCCTGCTCCTCCTCGCCCAGGAAGTCAGCCAGCGCGGTTGAGGAGGTGTGTTTTGTAGGTATCTCAGACAAGAAAAATCCGGCTACTACGTATATACTCATGGATCCGTAAATATGAGCAGCGAACGGCATGAAACACCTTGAGCGCATTCCTATTTGCGATCTCGACCTCAAACGCCGGCGAGAGCTGGTGGCTGGAGGGTGCTCCTTGGCAAAAAGACTGTCGTTGCTGTGTCCTCAGCATTGCGAGGAAAATGGATCCACAACACCGTCGTCTCTCCCAGTTGGTTCGCGCTTTGGCAAGATTGATCGCAGAGACGCTGCCCCGACAGCGATGAAGGTACTTCGCGTCCAACGAACGACTCTACTCTGCTGATGGTTCTAGCAGCGGATCCGTTGGCACCAGCGACAAAGGCGCAGCGCGTGAACTTGTGGGGTACGAAGGGTCGAAGGGAAAAAGCGGGGGGTTACTACGTATTCTGGTGTCCGATCTTGGGTGGAACGACCGATACTTTATTCAAAATCACTCCTTTCCTCGTTTGCTCACAAGTGCGGAATATTGGTGGCCACATCTTGTCGCATCTTGTCGGATCCTCATACTGTAGTTTGTAGAGCAGAGGGGATAGTCTTTTGTCGCTGTTGGTTTCACGTAACAGCTTAGTAGGATTGCTCACGTCGTAGATAGGTCCCACGCTGCCGTATGCGCGAGATCTGATCAACTTGCCGTGGAGAGCCGAGGTCTCGCAATCGCTCTTCTTCCAGCAACTCAACGAGGCGCTTTGGTCGCTCGTAGTGGACTCTCTCAAACGTCTGCAGTGTCGCTGTATCTGCACTGGGTCGGCCATTTGAACTGGTCTTGGTGCTGCCGTGGTTCTTGTGGTTCGCGAGCACATAGTGCTGGTCTTCAGATCCGAACAGCGCCAGCACTCCGACGGCGAGAGCTGCCCACGCAGCGAGGCGGTGGACTTGCATTCAGGTTGGTCTTGGCTCACGTGTTGGGATTCGGGTGTTGGGTGGCGAGTTGGCTGCTTTCACCAGGCGCCAGGACGCTGAAATGGATGGGAGGCTCACGCCAGCCCGCGTCCTAGCCTGAGAGCCTCACCGCGCGCAGCCGACTCACGCATCCCAGCGCCTGCCGCAAACCTCATCGGGTGTTTGAGCAACTGCACTGCCACGGCTGCATCTTCAAGTCCCTAAATAGATGAACAGTCACCGTGTGTGATACTTACCGCACCATGACTCAAAGGGCGATGGGTATCCTGCGTTATCCAATTTGAGGGTGCTTCAGCGCGCAATGTTAAACGGCCTCCGCGTCTTATCGCATGGCTGGAGATGGAACGGGTTCAACAATATAACTAAGTAGAGTGTGAGATGCGTTGGCTGCTGGTACAGACCTGCAGTTGAAGCCTCGCTCTTCCTATTTTCGATGTCTGATGCGATCCAAGGACTGAGCCACGAGGACCGAGGCGAGGGGCCAGAGCCGCCATAGCCACGATGGCTCTGAGTTCGCCCAGGCAAACACATTGACATTCGCTCTCCCCCTCTCGCCTATCTCCCACTCGTGGACGTCATTACTGAAGAAGCAAATCGACGATGAAGACTCCTCATTGGCGGCGCTCGGCTCTGGTGGCCACGGCAATACTAGTAGCGATGGCGACGACTTTCTTAGCGTCAACAGTCCAAGCCCAGCGCGAGAACGTGTGGGGAAGCGCGGCCCGAAACGACCAGATGCGCGAAGAGCAAGCCCTCCGACTGAAGGCGTCGCTGGCCGAGCGCCGCCGGGGGCTTACGCCGGAACAGCGCGCATACGAAGACGAGATGGCCGAGCGTGCCGCGCGGATGCAAGCCAGACTGCAGCACTGAGCCACAAGGTGATTGAAGTTATCAATATGATGATACTGCAACACAGTTTCTTCACTGAAGATTGACTGAGCAATAAAGTGCGCGGTATAAACAAGTGACCGATTTTGGATGGAATTACCGATTTAGCATGCAGTCCTTGGTGCTTGAGACTGCAAGAGGACAGCTCAGCTCAACAGCGGCTACGAGAGCGGCTAACAATGGAGCCGCTCTCGTCTACTGTACCAGAGCTTCGCGATAGGTGGGAGGGCATGTCATCCCACGTCCTCGCCACAGAGCTCCTCAGTTGTTGAGCTGATTCCAGACTCTCGAGGCGCCTGCGCAGCCTACCATCGGGTGTTCGGGCGTACGGAACAGCGTGATCACACACAGCAGGGTGGCCTGATCTTCTTCAATCGAATATAGACGGTCGAGTAAGCACCGGTACGAAGCATCCTGCGTTACCCGAATTGAGGGGGGGGGGGGGGGTTT